>JAADXZ010000674.1:0-15808 GCA_023338055.1 Phytopythium mirpurense
ACGGAGAGCAAGGGCGAGATCACGTTCCCGGACATCAGCGCGCCGATCCTCGAGCGCGTGGCCCAGTACATGTACTACAAGACGCAGTTCGCGGACAGCACGTCGCGGCTGCCCGAGTTCGTCATCGAGCCCGAGGTCGTCATGGAGCTGCTCATGGCCGCCAACTACCTCGACATTTAGCGCCCATAACCGCCTCTGTCCGCGCCCCAATACACGGCACGAGTGACGCGGAGCGGCTTCAATCCCCGTCGGCTACGTGGCACTATTCGCAGTGGACTGTACTGCTATTAATATCTGTGGACAGTGAGGTGACGCCCGGCTGCTCCCTTCCAGCAGTCGCTTCCAACGGGCCGCCCGCATGCTCCTGGAGAAGCAGCGCCGTCGCTACCGGCTCGCGCTTCAGATGGCCATAACGTACCGCGCGTGGTTCGGCGCGCTCTTCTACCCCATCTCGTTCCTGCTGCTGGTCGACAAGGTGTCTCTCTGTCAGTCCAAGTATGTGTCGAGGAGGATCCATACTCACTACTGTGCTCCCTGCTCGCAGCTCGGGATCGCACAGAGCGACGACGCCGAGGCCTCGCTCTCCAATGTACTGCACGCCGCGTCCTTCGTGCTGCTGCTTGTATCCGACGTGGCGCGCTATTATTTCGGCACGGCGGGCAACCTGCGCCGCCAAGTGTTCCCGCTCTCGGCCTTCCTCTTCCTGACCGTGTGCCCCGCGCTGCCGGCGCTGCTCTTCTTCTGCTTCGCCACCGAGCGCCGCCTGCCCTTCGACGTGGTCGTCGGCAGCCTACTGCTCGTCCTCGTGGCGACAGAGTTCGCCTTCGGGTGCCTCGTGCTGCGGGATCTGCTGCGGCAGGAGACCGCGCGCTTCTTTCGACTGCAGACCGAGGAAGACAGCGACGGAGAAGGCGAGGGCGAGTCCAAGGAGCTCCATGGACTCTGAGAACGACGCTTGTAGGCTCAATATGGCGTCAGTGTGGGCATGGCGACCACTGGTTATGCTTTTGATCGCATGCTGCGCCAATGGCATGGAGAGAGGTCAAGGAACCTCCTGCCAACAACCTCCACCAAAGCGTCGCTATTCGCGTCCTCGCGTCTCTTCATGAGCCGTCGGTTGGCTCGCACAGTCACGCGGCAGTATTAGAACTGCACGCGATCGGTTAGAACACCCCGAAGCGCTTTGTGATCGTCCAAGCGCGCGAACAAGACGCCATGTCGGGCGTCCGGAGCATGGAGACGACGCACCGGAGCACGGTGCGGGCCTGCTTTGTCTGTCCGATGACGCATGTGTGGGCTCTGATGCTACGATCGTGGTGTGTCTGGGGAGTCTAGACGGTGCTGCGGTGCAAGGCGGTGATCGTGGGCGACGCTACGGTCGGCAAGACGGCCATACTGCAGGTGCTCAAGAGCAACGGCCACGAGTACCCCAAGAACTACGTCATGGCAAGTGCTCTGGGCGGTATCGAGAGCGTTTGACTGGCGTTCGACGGCACTGACGGACGTCATGGCGTGATGTCATCTGTCCATACAGACGTCGGACGTGGATCTGTCGACCAAGAGCATTTCGATCCCCGACACGAACGTCATTGTGGAGCTGTACCTCTTCGACTGCGCCGGCCAGAGCATCTTCAACCAGCTCGACTTTGGCTCCGTGCACGTACGTGGAGGGATCATCGCTCTCCAAAAAGGCCGAGAGCTAACACAGGTTGCCATGTCTCCAGTACAAGGGCGCGTCCATCGCCATGGTCGTGTTCGACGTGAACAACAAGGAGTCGTTCAAGTCGTGCGCCAAGTGGTACCAGGACGTCAAGGACGCGTCGCCCAACCACAGCATCGCCGGTACGTTCTCTCCATGGATGTAGGTGCCATCCATAGGCCAGAACAGAACCCGACGGCGCTGCTCTTGCGTCCTAGGCATCCTAGTGGCCAACAAGACGGACATGCGCGAGAGCAACCGCGACGCCATCGCGACCAAGGACGCCGCCGACTTTGCCGAGCGCAACGACCTCAAGTACTTCGAGTGCTCCGCCGTGAGTTGTCGTGTCGCTATCTCCGCCCGATCCCTCTCCAGTGTGGCGCTAATGACGAGCGAATCGATGGCTGCTGGCCATGGGAATGGGGACTACAGCAACAGAACACGGGTATCGACGCGCCGTTCACGTACATCGCCGAGTGGTTCCACAAAAAGTACCAGGCCGCCGCCCAGCGCGCCTGACCGAGCAAGGCGCGGGCGTTGACGACAAGGAGGAGCCCCTTCTCGGAGCGTCTCTCGGGCTTCAGGAGGCTGTAGACCCTCCATCGCCATGGGCATCTCGAAAAAGGTATCTTTCGTTGGGTGAAGCCAGGCCTTTGGATGGCTTCGCCTTTGTCTGGATGATGATCCTCATGATGGAAGGTCGCAACGATGTCCAGTGTGGAAGTGGATGCAGCTTCAGTCCTAATATCGACGTTGGTACTAGTACGAACGCATCATCAATGACACAATGTTCTGGATATTTACCCTCTTCTGTCGCACAATTTACAGATTCCCAAAAATGTCTAAATCAGTGCATAATATGGCGATTCAATCATCTATTTTCGTTTTTGTAAGCCGTAAGACTCAAATGAACTGATATAAATTATCATCCTCATTACATATTTTCTCGCGTTCTCGCCCAGAGACATGGAGACATAGTCATTTCCGCATCGACGCCCTCGCCGCCAGCTCCTCCCTCCCGCTCCCTTCCCTCCATCCCTCCCTCCACCAGCAGCGACGACGCCCATGGACGACGGCTGCGACGTCGACTGCTGCATCTGCTGCATCCCCATCCCGTGCTGCTTCCCGGGCGACTGCGGCCGCGACCGCGACCGCCGGTACCGCGACTCCCCACGCTACGGCGGCCCGCACGGACAGCCCGTGTACGTGCAGCCCGTGGTCGTGCAGCCGCAGTACGCGCCCGCCTACCCGGCGCAGCAAGGCGGATACTACCAGCAGGGCGGCTACCAGCAGCCGGGGTACCCTCAAGGCGGCTATCGCGGCGTATAAAGCGACGGACGTGGCGCAGGGGACGAAATGCGCCGCTGTACAGTTAATTAACCAATCGGCCGAGACGCCCCAGTTGCCACTCGTTTCCTCTTCCCTACCTCTCTTCGGTTGATGCTCAAGTGTGGAATGGAATGGACTATTCAACAGCGTACAATACCGTGAACCTGTGCAGCATATGGACCCTCCTCGCCTTGACCATGTTGGTGTACACCTGCATGAATGAGTCGGCATACAACGCCCTTCGCCTCCATGTGGCTCTTGTTCGGGCCCCTCGTGAGCTGCCTGTGGACTCGTACACGTTGTCTTATTCTGGATCATGGACACCCCGTAGCTCAGCGGCAGAGCGATGTCTGACTCAAATGGGGCACCACCATACCAATGAAGACGGAGGTGGGCACGTCTAACCGAAGACGCTGAAAGAACTCCATTTCCTTGGCGCTTACTGGTCTTGTTGACCGGCAGAAGCGGGCATTTGCAGTGTGTATCTGAAGTGGCGGTCGCGTCCGTCGATATGCCACGGACGCGGTCACTTCCAACGACCGCCAGCTTTCACCGCGAATGGCGGTCAACAGGAGTCGGAATGCGCTGAATCATGCATAAAACACTGGTAAACGCAGCGCGAAGCCGCCTCAGAGACGCTCCGACTCATTCGCACGCATGCGGCACGGTGCACGTGGCGAGGAACCGGGCGACTTGCGCGAAGGAGGGTCGCTTCGCAGGCTCTGGGCTCCAGCAGCACGTGATGAGCGTCGTGAGCATGGCCGTCGTCTTCTTGTCGTGGATGCGCGGACGGTTACCGGCCTTGGCGAACAAGACGGACGCGAAGGGGCCCTTGCCGACGAACTGCCGCAGGTTCTGCTGGTACGGCTCCTCCTCCTGCAGCAGCTCGTTCATCAGCACGCCGAACGAGTACACGTCCGTCTTCTCGTCCGCGACCACGTTCGGGTCGAGCAGCTCGGGCGCCATGTACGCCGCGGTACCACCGGCGATACCCTCAAAGTCCGCGTCCGCGTCCGCATCGTCATCGCCAGAGGACGACCCGCGGAGCATGTGCGACGACGTGGAGCTGGCCGCCTTGGCGCGGAACGTCGCGAGCCCAAAGTCGGCGATCTTGGCGTGGAAGTCGTCCGTGACGAGCACGTTCTGCGGCTTCAGGTCGCCGTGCGTCACGCCGCACGCGTGCAGCTGGAGCATACCGTAGGCGACGCCTAGCAGGAGGTTGAGCTTGATGCGTCCGTCCGTCATCTTGGCCTCCACCTCGGAGTCCTCACAGTAGTGCAGCAGGTAGCTCAGACTGCCCTTGGGCACAAACTCCATCACTAGACTCAACGGATGGAGCGTGTACCCATGCAGCTTGACGACGTTCGGGTGGTCACCGAGCACGCCGAGGATCGTCGTCTCGCGCACAAACATCTTGCGGTCCTTCTTGGTGAGCCTCGACTCATGCAGCTTCTTGACGGCCACGTCGAGGCCGCGCCACGTACCACGTACCACGGTACCGAAGCCGCCGTGGCCTAATGGCTCGACGTCGTTGGCAATGACCAGGTCCCTCTCATAGTCGAGCTGGGTGACGCTGCTCGCCGGCATGGTGCCGCTCTCCGCCTCGTCCACCACATCGGCGAACGCGGCGCGGAGCTCGCTGGTCGCTTCCACCGGCGCTGGCTTGCACACCATTGGCACCGGCTGGTGGCGCTGCTCGTGCACCAAGCTCTCGAACAGGCTGTCGTTGGCGCGCTTGGTCTCGTAGTAGCTATCGCGCTTGTCCGACTGGAGCAGCGCCGGCGAGCCGCCGATGAAGTGACGCGCGACCGCCGTCGTCATGTCCGGAGACCCGTCCTTGAGGCACGGCACCCACAGCGGCAGCGCCTCGGCCGGGTGCCAGCCGCGCGCCTGCTCGCTCACCCACTCCTTGGCCTTGGCCGTGCGCAGGTCGGGCGCGCCGCGCTTGGTCACGGGCACGCCTCGGGCGACGCCCTTGGAGCGTGCGGCGCTCTTGGCCCCGGACGACTGCACCGCGAGGCGCTCCATCTGCTGCACGAACTCGCGAGACGACTTGTAACGCATGTCGGGCGTCCGGTCCTTCTTGAGGTGCAGGTGGTTGGAAGACGAGGGCGCGGGTGGAGGCGTGGCTGCCACGGCGCGCACGGCAGCGCGCGAGCTCGCGTAGCGCATGTCCAAGGCGCCAGACTTGGTAAAATGCAGCTCCGACGAGCTCGGCGCGGGCGCGCGCGGGGCGCTAGAGAACTGCACCGCAGCCGCCGCGGCGCGCGAGCTGCTGTAGCGCATGTCCAGCGCCCCCGACTTGGTGTAGTGCAGGCCGTCGCTGGAAGAGGACGAGCCGCCGTAGCTGCTGCCGCTGGAGCGAGGAGCGAGTAGGAAGACGAGGCGACCGCGGCGCGCGAGCTGCTGTAGCGCATGTCCAGCCCGCCAGACTTGGTGTAGTGCAACCCGCTCATGCTGCTGGCGATAGAGGAAGAGGTGACGCGGTGGTGTGCTTGGCTTGGCGCTCTTTCTCGATCCCGCGAAGAGGTCTGACGGATGCAGGATGTGGCAGTTAGGCATTCAATTTCCAAGTAAAGGCGAACTTCAACATCGATCTTATCTTTACAGAGTGATGGACCTTTTCAAACGCATACAAATCGTCAGTGTCGATGGATTTGATGCGATCGGTCGAGGACGAACCCTTGTCTTGAGGGTCAGGACTCCAGGAAGCCACGATAAAATCGCCTCGCTGGTCCGTGTTTGGCTCTATAACACGGACTGGTGTACACTACATAGTACCGTAATGATTGCATGTGTAAGGGGCTGGTTGACCCCGATCACTCCCAGACTGACCCTGTTGCGGTTGGAGCAGTCCTTGACGTCACCGACTCAGTAGCTGGCCATGATTGCAACTCATCAAGGGAATCGACACGCTACGATACGAGTCACTACCGTCATAGCGACCACAGCTAACGAACAATGAGCGGGCTTCATGCTTGATCAGGCACGCGCTCCTTCCTCTTCGTGTTGCGGAAGACCCAGGCGACGACGCTGATGCACGCGGCCTGGTTCTCAATCACTCGCCGTCAAAATTCGCGTGGTATTGAAGGTAGGAGAGCGCATATCGCTTTGCAAGTGTACCTGGAACCAGTGCAGGACGCTCATAGAGCAGCGCACGAGGCGGCAGTTGAACCCGTTGGCACAGTCGAGCTCCACGACCGGCGTGTTGAGCCTCGACACGCCCACATAGACCTATCGACGCGTGTCAGCATCAAAGGCATCATGACAGGACCTTACTTACAGCAGGTAAGGAGTGCGGTACCTGGGCAATGATGACAAGCACGGCAAGGCTCTCGACGACGAGCAGGATCTTACGGATGCGGACCGTGTGCGAGCCCTTCTTCGGCGCTTCCGGCGGGTCCTCGTGGCTCTCACCCACCTCAATGAAGACCGTCTTGTCGCCGCGCGCGCTGTTGACGCCCGCAGGCGACTTGCCTGCCTCCAAGTCCATGAACGTCTGGCTTCGGGCCATCTCCCTGGCTTGGTGCTGATGCCGTTGCAGCTGTTCAAAGGCGCGCAAGCGGCCCATGACGCGGAGTCCGTAGACCAGGAAGGCAGCGCTCACGACCAGCAAGAACCCGACGCCGCACACCATCTGCGCGACCGTCATCTCGGCCGTGAGGAAGCCCTTGGACAGCCACGAGCTGGCGCTCAGCAGCAAGTAGAAGGCCCAGATGGCCGAGACGGCCGCGTACTGGAGGCAGCGGATTTTGAGCGGCCGCTCGAGCTGCGCAGCGCCCTGCTGGATGATCGAGGCCCAGTACACGAGCGATATGATGTAGATGGTGAAGATGGCGGCGGTGCACGAGTTGGCCAGCATGCTCGCCACTGGTCGCGGCAGTACGCGCTTGTAGCCGCCCGGGTCGGCGCCGCGCACGACGAATGTGAGCGAGGCGTAGAAGCCTAGAAGCAGCGAGCGCTGCTGCAGCTCGGCGCAGTCGTTGCGGCTCGCGCGCCAGTATAGAAAGCCCGTAGCGACGCCCAGCAGGACGCCGAGCGCGAGGTACAACAGCTGCGTGTGCATGTATGCGTCAGGAGCCAGCGACGCGAGCGTGCGCACACACCCGGCGCCTGTGCGAGCGATTCCGAAGGCGCACGTGGCGTCCGTGATGTTGACGAGCATGGCGAGGTGTGCGGGGCTGCTCCAAGCGCCCAATGAGGTGTAGGGAGGGCTGCTTTGGCCCCATTGACCAGCGCCCAGCAGCTATGATATGTATGTATTACGTAGATCGCTTATACCCTCGCACCTGCACTTCTGGACGGACGATCTGATACTCCAGAAGGTGAAGTCCAGAGCGATATTCGTACGGGTTCTCCAACGCCATATGGTCGCGCCGATTTGTGGCGACACCCAGTCTTGTTCGACTGCTCTGGATATTCACCGCTCGGTTTCAACCACTGGTCTTGTTGATGGGCATTTTGGAAGTTGAAGCGTCGCAATCCAGAGCTTGCCAATGGCTTTGGCCACCCATCGATTGGGTCTCGAACTAAAGCGCGACGCCTTAGGCGTCTTCCTTTGTGGGGACTCGCCGCCGGTGAGTGTGTGGCCACAGCGTCACCTCAAGGATCGGCAGAGTCGCCATCACGTCGCGTCAACGTCTCTGTTGCGTGCTTGCGTATTGTATGAACAGGAGTCGTCCTCCCTTGGAGCAGCTCTTTGTTGTCAACGCGCTTGGCACGGAGGTGTCGTGGCGCAGAGGCCGCTTCGACCTGTTTTTATAAGTACCGTGAGCAACTTCGACACCTCTCTCGTCTCCACCAGCCTTCCCAGTGAGCTTTAGACCACCTCGGCGCCTGGGACGACCTCCTTCTTCTGGATCTTACGGAACGCCCACATGATGATCCACGCGCAGCCGAGCTGCAGGCAGTGCAACAAGTGCACTTTGCACTTGACCTCGTCGCATCCTAAGCCGTTGGCGCAGTCGAGCTCCAGCACGCGGTCGTTGGTCCGGCTGACGCCGACGTACATCTGGGCGCCGACGGCGATGACTGCGAAGGACTCGACGACGACCAGGATCTTGACGATCTTGTGCGCGTGGCTGTTCTGCCGCTCAGCCTTCCGGAGCCGCTGCTCGCGCTTCTTGGAGTCCTCCACCAGCGCAATGTCGACTAGCGAGTCGCCCGCGTTCATGTCAAAGGAGCGCGCCATCTCCATGCATTCGTAGTTGCGGTTGCGCTCGTCAAAGATCCTCTTCTGTCGCTCAAAGTGGCGCAGACGCGTCAGCACGCGCAGGCCGTAGACTAGGAAGACGACGCTGATGGCCGCGAGGAACGAGGCGCTCGCCAGCATCTGGACGAACGCCATGCCCGTCCCGTAGTAGCCCTTGGTCTTGAACAAGCACATGTCGAAGACGAAGTAGAAGCCAAAGATGGTGGCGACGGAGCACCGCTCGATCCACTTGAGCTGCAGCGGCCGCTGCACCTGCGACGCGCACTGCTGGATGATGGAGGCCCAGTAGCCCAGCGCCATGATACTGTGGACACCCCCCGCGCCATCGTTAGTTACCACGGCCAAAGGAACGATATTGTATACTTAAGACATGTCGAAGCGCCACGTACTACACGGCGTACAGCGCCGACGTGCACGAGTCGGAGAAGAAGTTGACGAACGGGAGGGGGATGACGTGTCTGTAGCTGCCGGGGTCCGCGCCGCGGAAAAGGAACGTAAGGGCGGCGTAGCTCACGAGCAGGAACGAGTGCTGCTGCCTCTTGGCGGCGTCGTACTTGACCGACCGGTAGTACCAGGTGCCGGACGCGAGCACCGTGACGATGCCGAACGCCAGGTAGATGATCTGCGCCTTGAGGTACGCGTCCTCGTCATAGGACGCCAGCGTCCGCTCGCACCCGGCGGCGGTCCATGCGAGTCCGTAGTCGCACGTGGCTTCGGTGATGTTCTGCGACAGCATGGCCGGCCTGGTCGTTGCTCAAGAACTGCAGTGGCGGGGCAGTTCTCAATGTGTCAGACGATGACGAAGAGACTCGGAGCGAGCAGTTGGGAAGTGAGCGAGCGCTCCGGACCGACGTCTCGGCGCACGACACGCTGGCTCGAGCGGCTTGCGCCAGTAGTACTTACTGCCTCGGTGCATGCTGAAGTACAGTGTGAGAGGAGCACTCGTCGCCAGGCAAGCTCGACGGAGTGCGTCGATGACGGGATCTGGTCCGCTTCCCTTTCAGTGAGGTCAGTCTCCTCCTTGATGAGCCAGATCGAATTGATTTCGACCAATGAAATCTACAGGATTCGGAATCTAGCCAATCCGAACGCGTTAACTGGACAGTCAGCACGAAGATACACCCCACCCCGGTTCAAGTCGGCTTTTTGTGTGGTGACAGTGGCAGTGCGTAGAGGTGGTGTGGAGTGGAGTTCACATGCTCACTAGAGACCCCTTGACGGTCCAGGCTCAGCTTCGAACTACGCTTGGGGCGGGAGGCTTCATCCAAAAAACGTGGAGTTGGATTCTCCGGCCCAGTGGAAACGCAGAACCAGGGCAGTGGACTGCGGCGGGCTCCTTCGCTGCTCCGGAAGACGACCTGCGCGCCATCCTACCCATCATCGACGCATTCCCGGCCACCATTCAGGTGGAGCTGTCAGGGCTAGACGTCCTGGTCTCTTCGCCCACGATGCTGCGACTCCTCCGAGACGTTCACACAGTTCCAGTCTGGCGTGCACCTCCAACCATCGACCCGCTCCGCGCCACATTACGCACATTCCTCTGGTGCACATGGCGCGGGTTGCCACGGTCAGCGGATAAGGTCGGGCCTTCCGAACTAACACAGGACCTTGATCCGCAATATGCTCGGCATACATTCCAACAAGCGTTTCATCACGATGGTGGACCACACCAGTGTCACTCTTTCGAGAGATTCAAGTGGTCTCGAACGGTTCGAACCGGTTCGAAACCCCCTTCAAACCCGATCAGCCCCCGAATTAGGACGTCAAAAATCGCTATTTGTAGCGTTTCTCCCCCTTTCCCTCCCCCTCGCTTCCTTGGAATAAATACCAGTAACGAGCGCCGCCCAAGAAAAGAACGCGCCGCACCAAGCACGAGAAGTCTGCTGCCGCTGCTCTCGCTGTAAGTCGCCGATTCGCCTCGCCGCGCCGCCCTCGTACAGCCTCCGACCTCCGCGCTCGTCTCCTCTACACGCCCGTACCCTTCCCGTCCCGACCGCCCCCGCCAAAGCCGAGTAACTTTGCGGCCAAGATGATGAACGCGACGAGCGTCAATATCAAGACGGACAGCGTGCAGGGCCGCATGGATTCGGTGGCCGCGCCCAAGAAGAGCGTGATCGAGAAGATCAACGACGTGAACAAGATGGAGCTGCCCAAGCTGCTGCGCTACATGCGCCTGGGTAACGTGCTGTGCTCGATCCTGCAGATCATCGCGGGGCTCATCGGCATCACGTCGTTCATCACGCTCAACATCACGGGCACGCTCGTGTCGATCTACGTCATCATGTTCGGCGTGCTCTTTCTGCTCTTTGAGTGCCGCCTCTCGCGCATGGAGGCGGCCATCCGCAGCAACTTCGGCTTCCTCTACTCGTACAAGGGCCGCGCCGCCTTCATCTTCTTCATCGGCTTCCTCGACTTCGGCATTGGCTCGGCGCTCGCCACCGTCGCCGGCGTGCTCATGTGCATCAACGCGCTCATCAACCTGCTCGTCATGTGCCGCCACCCGCAGTTCAAGTCGTCGCTCGGCGCCAACGCCGACCCCACGGCCGGCTACACGACGGGCAACCAGGAGGCCGCGCAGTTCATGAGCAGCAACCCGGAGCTCGCTAAGAAGGCCGGCATGTTCGCGCTCTCGAACTCCATGGCCCGCTAACTCGCTGCAGGGTATCGACCGCGGCCTAGTCACGCGCTTAAGGGACTCAATACATCAGAGAGAGGGAGAGGGAGAGAGGGACCGAGAGTCGACAGGAGGCGGAGCGACGGCCGCAGAGGGCGGCAGCGCCCCCTTTACGTGCTTTATACAAGTTAATTTACCGATGCCCGCCCTTACGTTTGCCTATTCCCCACTAGTGGCGTGGTCCTTGCCCCTCAAAGCGCTCTTTCAAGCTCCCATCACGACACATTAGGGGCCGGAACGACCGCCTTGACGTCGACCAAGAGCTCGCCATGGACCGACAGCGAAGGAGAGGAGCCGTAGGTGATGACGTGCGGGTCGAGCGCCGTCGTGAGATCGAACCGGGCCACGAGCGTCGCCAGCAGCGTCTTCATCTCGAGCATGGCAAAGCGCATGCCGACGCACTGGCGCGGGCCACCGAGGAAGCTCAGGAACGGCAGCGGCGGCACGGGGAGCAGCCGGCCGGTCCTCTCGTCGAAGAAGCGCTCGGGGCGATACTCGTCCGCGTCAAGCCCCCAGGTCCCCTTGATCCTCGCGGCGGCATTGACTGGGACCGTTACCGTGCATCCGAGCGGCACAAACGTGCCGTCACGAAGCGTCGTGACCGCTATCGGAGTGCGCGTCACAGCGGGCGTGTGGAGGCGCAGGCTCTCTCTCTGATGGCAGCCTCGAGGTACGGTAGCTTGGCCACCTCGTCCACGGTCGGCACACGGTTCTTAACGGCTGGCAAGGTGGCGTGGACCTAGGCTCGGATCTTGCTCCACACTCGCGGGTGGCGGTTCATCATGACGAGAAACCACGACAAGCTGGCGCTGATCGAGGTGTTCCCGACCAGAAAGAAGTCGAGCGCGGCGTCTAGAGCGGCTTTAATGTCGTCGGAGCCATTTGCTTCGACGAGCATGGTCAACAGGTCGCGTCGCGGTCGAGTCGGATACCTCTCGGTGCTCTTCTTGAGCATCAGTTGATGCAGCAAGCGATGTAGGATCTCCCGATTGCGCGCGAGCTCACGCGCGGGACCAACGTTGAGCCAGCGCTGAACCCTCCAGACCCATTCCGGGACCGCCGCTCGCATTTCCCAGATGTTTCTAGACGAAGTTATCGCCCCCATGAATGCACAATCGACTGTTGACACGAGTCCGTCGCCGCAATGGACAGTGTCAAGGCATCGGAGGTCGACGCCGAACGCGATGGTGGCGAGCATGTCGCTTGAGAACTTGGAGAAGATGTCATTGATGTCCGCGGGGAGGTTGTGAGCCGCGCAGGTTGCCAGTAGCGCGCCCACTCGCTCCGTCTTGGCGATGATGACGTCGCTGAGGCTCTCACGCAGCATTTTGGTCGAGAAGACGCGGCTCATGACTTGATGACGCTGCTGCTGCCACGATTGGCTGTCCTCTTCCAAGTCATCGTCGCTGGTAAAGCTGTGAGCGAGGCTGAGAACGCCTCTACCCAGCCTGAACAGCTCGGAATGTGTCTGAAAGACGTCCTTGCATGCCTCCGGGGATGTCAGCACCAGCACTGGCGGCTTGCCAAGGACAGAGAGCACCCAGGGCCTCCCGTTGCTAGCTTGGCTCTGCTCCGTCATCCAGTCGTGCAGGCGAGTCTTGTGGAAGACCATCACGTCGAGTGTATTGCCAGCAGCGGCAGTGTCGAGCTTGGACGGTGGATTCCTTGCTTTACGAGCGCTCGGGTGGCGACGAAGCGCCGTCCGCAGCCGCTGAGCACCCACGCAGTCGTGTATGCGGCGAACCCGGCGACTGCCCCAACCGAGAACACAGCTACGACGGTCGTGGTGTCCATCGCGATCTTCCACAGGGCAGTGACCATGTGATCCAGCGACAGGGTCAGCGACACGTTGGTGCCGAAAGCAGCAATGGCGGATCGACCCCATGCTATTGTCATTGACACCTGGACAAAGCAGGTCGAGGATATCTATGGTGATCAGTGGGCTTGCTGATGCTTGTTTGATATCACTTGCCAGTGCCGATGACACCAGCACGGGAAGGCGTGGCCTGAATCGCCCAACGTACCAAGCAACGAGAGGACGTCTGTTCTTGGAACGACTTGGTCGACACTAAACGCCGTCATGGGACTCGCGGTGCGGTGGATTCGCCCATCCTATTGAAACGAAGACTCTTCTTGGTGGCCACTTCCAAGTAAGACACTAAATGCAGCTCCTCCATGGTCAGCACGTTGCTCCAAAGTTCGTATGGTGGTGTGGATCTCCTCGCGAATCATGGTCTGAACGCGAGGGTGGTGATCGAGCAGGGCGAATATCCAGAACATGCTGAAGTTGGTTGTATCCTTGCCGGTGAGCACGAAGTTGACAACTACGTCTGAGGCATTAACATCAACATATGACTCGATACACAGCGTCAGGAGGTCACGATGAGGTGTGATGTCGCTGCTGTCAATTTTACTGGCAAGAGACTCGCTCATGATGCAATGCACGAGGTCGAATATGGCCTACTTGCTCCTGGTATAAATCCCCTCTTCTCCGACGTTGAGCACGCGCCTGAGCTTCCACTGCCACGCGAGCGTTATGAGGTCGCTATTGTAATCCCACGTCAAAGTCGTCGGATGACCGGGTGCTCCAGATTTTAACGTCCTAAACGACCCGAAACGCTCTCAGACCGTTCATCCATGTCGACATTGAAGCCCACGTAGGCAAGCAAACCGCTCGCGAACTTGACCAGCAACGACTATATCCTCACGTTCGTGCCGGAGTCCACGTAGGTGGACAGGATGTCGTAGAGCTGCTGCGAGGGTCCGATGGCTAGCAACAGACATCGTATTTGCTCTCGGTTTATGTTTGGCGTTAAACCTTGGCCTACTCTCGATCGACACAGCATGAGCTGCTACTGCGTCACGGCCGGAGACCTAGGAACGGTGGCCATCAACTCGCTTTCGACTGTCAACTCGAGTGACGAGGCGTACGTGATGTCGAACGGGTCCTCGACCGTCTCAATATCGAAGCGACTCACTATCGCGACCATGAGCGTCTTCATCTGCAACATCACGAGGTATATGCCTGGGTATTGGAGTGGTCCGTCGAGGAAGCTCATGGACTTGGAAGGAGACACGACCAGGAGCTTCCCAGTGTCCTCGTCGATGAACCGCTCCGGGCGGAACTCTTCCACGTTGCGTCCCCATACCGATGGCACGCGCGCAGACACATAGCCTGACACGATGAAGGACGCTTCGAACGGGACGATAATACCGTCCACCACGACTGTGGAGCGGTTCAAAGTGCGCTGGAGATCGACGAGTGCAAACGGAGACTCTGAGCAACTGCTTGAGTGTCGAGAACATCTTGGTGGCCCACTGATGCGTCTGTAACAACCAATCGTAGACTCCAAGAGCCACTAAAAGCGGGTGCTTTGGCGCGTCAGTGACCGTGTTGTCCACTCCCTTCACGTCTGCACCGAAGACTGTCGTGGTGATCGCATCGCTCGAGAACTTGGACACAAGCTGCTTCACACTGATAGTCTTATTTGAGCGAGCGAATGCTGATAGCACTTCACAGAGCTCGTCCGTCTTGTCGATCAAGATGCCGCCAACGACCTTGCGCAGTATCCGAGTTGAGAGGAGATTTCTCAGCCTTATGCGCTTCCCTTCGTCTGTTGTCGAGTCCGCTACCGACAGCGTCGCGACTGAGTTTAAAAGGCACAGAAGTGGGGTCAAACACGTCGAGGTGCGTCTGAAAAATGTCTCTGCAAACTTCTAGAGAGGTGAACACGACGGTAGGAGGCCGTCCAATCATCGAGAGCATCCACGCACGGTCTACCACCACTTGCTTGAGACTGTTCCGCCATCCAGCCGTGAAAGCGGTTCTTATGGTGCACCAACGCATTGAGCGTGCGTCCCAACACAGGCAACATCGAACTGGGACGATGAATGCCTTAATTGTGGAGCTCGCGAGCAGCGAGAACGCTCCGCACGCAGTTTCTGAGTGTCTGTGCAGTGGCATATGCAGTGGTCCCGGCAATAGCAGCAGCGGAGAGCACGACAGTCAGCTTCACTGCACTCCCAACGGTTCGAATGCTCGTTGGGGGCGGCTCGACCAGTAACACGTGGAAAAGAAGGCTTTGCACGGCCTTCAACTGCATCACTGATGTCTCAAGAACAACACAAGGCCAGAGCGGGTGCCACCAACAACTCGAGGACTTCGTTTCTAATTGGAAGCAGACGCGAGAGCAGCAAAGACTCGGATTGATGCCTTCTTGTGACCAGTGCAGGTTCTCAAGACTCGGGAGATAGATGGAGTGCTCGGAGTCAGCTAATTGGCAACGTCAATATGACACTTCGACGTATTGCGGTCCCAACTCCACAACGACATGGCGTCATCGCTTCCTCATCGCACTTCATTCATTATGAGGCGATGGATACTCGCGACGCTGGGGTCGTCTGGCTCCTCCACGCATTCTCAATAGCACACAGCACTGCGATGTAACCATCGATTGATGGTTCGACCCCAAAAAATGTCATCAACTCGATCCGCAACGCTCCGCAGGTGATCACAGCGTTGACGTCATGGCCGCTGTTATGAAAGACCATCAGCAGCCAGGTAGGAGCCTACGCCATCGCAACAGTTCGTTCACGAACGGTGACCACGAGATCGCCCTTGACCGGCAGCACGAGCGAAAAGTCGTACGTGATGGAGAACGGGTCCTCCACCGTCTTGAGGTCGAAACGGTTCAGCAACGTCGCCATTGCCGTCTTCATCTCGAGCATGGCGAAGCGAATGCCGAGACACTGGCGTGGTCCGCCGATGAAGCTGATGAACTTGAACGGCGACACGACCTTGAGTTTGCCGGTGTCTTCGTCGATGAACCGCTCGGGACGGTACTCCTCGGCGTCGGGGCCCCAGATGGACGTCATGCGTGCTGAAGCATAGGCT
>JAADXZ010000675.1:0-15778 GCA_023338055.1 Phytopythium mirpurense
CGTTTAATTTGGTCAATAGATATTATCTATTAGATAACATTCCCATTTACGGTAATCGGGTTTACATTCAAATGCACTATTTACGTAGATATAATTACGTTCTGCAGTTTTTTTCATATACACAATCGCATGGAGATTACTTCGTTAATCATATTTAAGGGGACGTGACACGAATCCGGATTTGGCGATTGCAATCGAATCATGATCCCCGGTGCATTAGAGGCGTGGATAGTCGCGAAGTCGCATGGATTCCGCCCGTGGCGTCGACGTGGCGCCACAAGTCGAGCCCAATCAATCGGTCTCGCAACGACGAACGCGGCAGTCCAAACGACGCCACAAAGCGCGTCTAAAATGACCTTTTCCGCCAATCAGTAATGGCAAAGTATCAATTTACGACTGGTGATTGGCTGTAATGCCTTGAAATACCCATCCGAGACGCCAAAATGCTCCTTTTCTTGCAAAACCTCTTCCTTGCCTGTCCCCATCTTCGACGACAACGCAGCTCTCGGTGCGTGCTGTCGCTGTCATGCAGCTCGCAGCCTCGTTCTCATTAAGTAATAGCAACTCGGCAACTTGCTCCGTTCGACGCAAGGCATCCAGTTCATTCCACACTCCCTTCCCATGTTCTCACGCCTCTTTGCGGCTATCACGACGGCGCTTGCGCTCTCCGTGTGCTCGGCGCTCGAGGTCGGCGACTACTACCGCCCGCCATGGAGCGAGACCTCGGGTCTCGCGGGCACGGCGGCCAAATACCGGCGGTCTCCCTGTCCGGCGCTCAACACGCTGGCAAACCACGGCTACCTGCCTCGCAACGGGCAGGACATCACGCGCACGGCGCTCATGGACGTGCTCATGGGCGTGTTCAACATGGACGTCGTGACGAGCGCGATCCTGGCCAACCAGGTGCCGGACACCTTCTCGCTCGACTACCTGGGCACGCACAACCTGATCGAGCACGACGCGTCGCTCGCGCACCGGGACTACTACTACGGGGGCGACCCGATGCGCGTCAACTCGACGCTCGCCCAGGATCTGTTCGCCCGCGCTGGCGACGACGGGACGCTCCGAGCCGCGGACGTCGCTGGCGCGCGCAGAGACCGCGCCAACGCGTGCCTCGCCAGCAACCCGCAGTGCTCGTACGACCTCAAGCGAGCCAGGACGGCGTTCCTCGAGGCGTCGGTGCTGCTGCTCGTGCTGGGCAGCGGCAACTCGATCTCCGTCGAGCACGCCAGGTCGTTCTTGCTCGAGGAGAGGTTCCCAGGCGACTGGGTGAAGTCGGCGGCGCCCGTGGAGCTCGTGCAGGTGCTCGCGACAGCCAGCACACTCGTTACTCTCTCGCTGCTGTGAGTGGAGGTGGAGGATTCTGCGGGCATGGCCGTGAGCCTATGATGTATGGAGGGTGCAAGTCTCGATCGGAAAGAGGCCGTGTCGGCAATACATGTCCGCAGTTGTCAACTCTGTTGCCGTGCACTGTTGTTTGTAGGTGCTTCGAGAAGCACCGGATTTTTGTATCTATCAACATTGCAAGAGAAGAGTTCGGATGGACTCGGAGTTGCGGCTGAAGATCGAGTGCTCCCTATACGTATACATGTAGCAGCGTGATGGAGTCCGCAATGATGAGACCAATGGAGGAAGTGTTCGTTCAGGAGAAGGCGTGGATTTATTAATCCAGAAGAGTGGAGAGAACGCCGAGTACATACTGTACGGTACTGTGTCGCGGTTCCCACCTCATTACGGGTTTGTCAGCACCCGTTGGTCAAAATGTGAATTCGTGGCCACAGGATTTTTGAATCTATCAAGACAACTTCAGCCGTGCTTGAAGTGAAGACCATGCAGTGATTATTCAATGTGGCGTGAGAGAGAGAGAGAATGCGTGTCAGCTGAAGTCGAATCTAAAGTAACCTCTTGTTGCTGCTGTCCAACCCAACACCCAAACGGTGAGAGGGAGCCGTCCCAAACAGCCTCACTATCCACCAGAGCTTGCAGCTGGCTTCTACATATGCTTTGTGCTGGTATAAAGCCAAGAAGAAAGCAATTAAAGTGAAGGCAAGTCGCGTTGGAGGCTGTCATTCCTGCTGCAGTCCCAGTGACTCATCACGGTAAAGCTCCATTCCTTTCTTTAGTGGGTCGCAGTCTACGACTTTGAGGTCCCGATACAATTATGGCTCCATCACAAATGCACATGTTTCTATTGACTATAGTTAGAAAATCCAGTTTTGTTTCAAGCCCTGTGATATCACAGGTCGCAAAATTTTTTGGCATGCGCTATAGCGCTAAGTGAGTAGATATTGCTGAAAAGAATTGGAGTGTACTTACATATGTTTCCATTTGCCCCCGTAATGAGCTCATTTCGTCAGCGCGACTTCAACGTTCGTTTTCCGCGCAGAAGTGCGTGGGATGCGCGCGCGCCGTTCCAGTCCAGTAATCCATCACAGATGGCCATACAGTTCAGAATGTACGAGCAGAGCGTTGCGTGATGACCGTTCAGACGTTGCCGTTGTTATTTGAGCAGGCGCCTAGAACTGATGATGCAACTCGCGAGTGTTCACTCGCGTGGGACTCACTACAGTACATGCATTGTGCAGTACAGTACGTACTTTGACTCGTGCGCCTTCTCCGGCTGGAAGACACACTCACTTCTCAACTCTCCTCGGTGTGCACACGCCCCGACGACCTGCACTCACAGACAGTACCCTTGTCAAACGTGGCAAGCCCAACACCAGACGATCATGACCATCACCTCGAGCGTACTCAGCGACCTGCTCATCGACGGCCAGCAGCCGATCCGCATCTCCCCGACATCCCCGCGCCCCCCGGCTGCTCTCGCGGGCCGTGGCAGCCACGCGAGGCGCAACTACCTCGCTCTGGATACGCTGCGGAGGAAGCGCAAGAACCTGTGGGCGCCAGACGAGCACGAGCGCTTCCTCGAGGGTCTCGAGCGGTTCCCCAAGGGTCCGTGGCGACTCATCTCGGAGCATGTCGTGACGAAAAACACACGGCAAACCATGACCCACGCGCAGAAGTACCGCCAGAAGATTCTGCGCCGCAAGAAGAAACTCCAGGTGCTCGCGAACGGCGCCAGCTCCAGCAGCCAGAGCAAGCGCAAGGCGAGTCGCTCCCCTCCGTCCCCAGCGTCGAATGACTCGTCTGCGACGATGCTGAAGCGCGAGACCGCGTCGCCGGTGCTAGCAAGCCCCACCGCGCCCGACTGTGATCCGCTCGTCGACCTCGCTGTGCTTTCCTCGTTCCTCGACGAGCTGGAGCCTCTCGAGCTGATGAACGACGACTTGGAAGAAGGAACGCCGGCGAGCTTGCCGGCGCAGACCGCGCGCGCCTGGAATGAGTTCGCGTGGGACGAGATGCTCGCTTGGCCAGTTGTCACCACGCTGCAGCTGTAGGTGTATATATACCAGAAGAATGTCAATGGAGATATGATCAATGTGTCGGCACTCGGAGCGACCATAACGGATATCAACACGAAAAAGAAAATAGTTCCAACCGTAACAAAGTCGTCTGGATCTTCACGCACACAACTCGTCGAGCTCCTTCAAAATGTTGTTGGCTCTCACTTCCAGGTCGTGAGCGGCCTGCTTCCGCGTCGCATCGGTCGACTTTCGCTGTTGCTCGCGCTCCAACTGCACACGTTTCTTCAGCGAGGCATTGAGCTGGGTCGCATCATTCAGTTCCCGCTCCAACTTGCGCCGCTCTTCGTCCAGAGCGCGCAATGCATTCCCGTTCTCTCGAACTTTACTCTGTCCAACACGAAGCAGCTATGCGTCAACCAGTGCAGCAGCAACCGTTCAAGCCACAAAGTCCATGAATCAGTCGGGAATGATACCTGGGCCGCAACAACTTCGTCCTGGATGCGACCACGGTCTTGCAAAAGCATGCGACGTTTTTCCTCCAGCTTCGCTCGTTCTTGCTTGCGTTGTTGCCTAGCAACCTCCTCGAGCGCTCGCTTATCCGCCGCCACCTGGCCAAAGAAGCGCGTGTTCTTCTTTCGCTCCGAGGCGATTCTGCTCACAGTACGACCCCACGTCAGGCGTAAGCTCACCATCCGAACTCGGTATCAATGCAGCACGTACATGTTCTCCAACTGCGCGATCTGCGTGTCCAACACGAGGCGCCGCGAGCGCCTTCGCGCCACCGTTTTGCGCTTGATAGCGACCCTTTTCCTACTCTCCTCAACTTCCCGCTCTTGCTTCAAGATCTGCGCCTCTAGCTCGCTGGCCTCTGCCTCGTTCACTGAGCGCGTCGATGAGATGAGCGCTGTGAGCTCGTCCACAAGAGCTTGCTTCCGCTGCGCGAGCGCTCGATTGCGTCGCTGTTTTTCCCGCGCGCGGTCCCACCTGGCGCAGACCTCAGGCAAACGAGTCAGCGCACTGGGGAGCGCCCTACGCACAAGCATATACAGAAGCACGAACCTCTGCTGCACGAGCGCCTGCACTTGGGCGAGTCTGCTCTCCATCTTGCGGGCGAATTTGGCTGTGAATTCACCATAGGAAAGTGCGGAAACGCGACAGAAGCAAGCGGAAAGTGCAAGGCCAACTTGTTCTTTTCAGAGTGATGGTCACTTCAACCTGTCCAGGCTAACCTTCAACTCACATTGGATGGCAAAAACAAACAAGAAACAAATGAACGCCATACCCGGGCCTGGAGCTTCGTCACATGCGCGCAGCTTTAGATCGGGTCCTCCTTGATCGGATCCCACGCCGTGACGAAGTAGCAGTCCAGGGCGTCGAGAGCCACAACTTGTGTGGCAGTGAGCTGCACGTCGACAGCGCCTAGGTTCTCCTTGATACGCTCCGCCTTGACCGACTTGCGCAGCGGCGTGAAGCCCTTCGCCAGGCTCCACGCGATCAGCACCTGCGCAGGAGTCGCGCCCACCTCCTTGGCGACCTGCAGAAGCACTGGGTCGTCGATCTTGGTTGCGCGCGCCAGCGGCGAGTACGCCTCCAGAAGGATACCCTGCTCCTCGCAGTACTTCACCGTGGACGACCGCATGAGCCACGGATGGAGCTCGATCTGATTCACCGCCGGCTTGACGCGCTACGTCTCGGACAGCTTGGCCAGGTGTCTTTCACCGTCGTTGGACACGCCGATATCGCGGACGAGGCCCTCGGTCTGCATGTCTTCGAGCGCGCGCCAGGCGTCCGCGCGCCCCACGCTCTGGCCTGAAGCGTGGAGCAGGTACAAGTCGATGTAACCGATGTCGAGCTTGCGGAGGTTCTCGCGGACGGCGCCGACCACGTCCTCGTAGTTGAATTTGTAAAGGTACACCTTGCTCGTGACGAACACTTCTTCCCTTGGCAACCCCGAGTCGCGCACGGCCCTCCCGACGTCGTCCTCGTTGAAGTACGAGCCAGCCGTGTCAATGTGTCGGTAGCCGAGACGCAGAGCCTCCAGCACGGCGTTGTACGTCTCCGATCCCGGTGCGCTCTCATAGACACCTAAGCCAACAGAGGGCATCGCGGCGCCGCTCGGAAGCGTTTTGCTCGGGATCTTCATGTTCGGCTATTATTGTGCCTTGCCATTGGCAAGTTGCCAAGGCAACAGATGAGCCTATGATTGTCTTGGGTTGAAAAGACCCTCACTCATGGTGAAACAAGGAATGCATGGGATGCATGTGTCCAAATTGTGCAACACAAAGTGGTCATACATTTGCGACGCAGACCAAACTGTGATTTGGTCTTTGAGAGACCTCACTCACTCACTCATTTGCCAATGAGTGCTGTGCGTATCCCCACCAAGCCCCTACCGAGCGGCGCCGAGATCCCCGTGCTCGGCTTCGGGTCGTACCTCGCGGACTACGAGGCGGTGCTGTCGGCGCTCAAGGTGGGCTACCGGCACATTGACACGGCCGAGCTGTACGACAACGAGGAAGAGGTGGGGCGCGCCGTGCGCGACTCGAGCGTCCCACGCAGCGACGTCTTCGTGACGAGTAAGCTCTTCACCGACAACTGGGGCTACAACCGCGCCGTGCGCGCCATCCGCGCGAGCAACGAGCGCCTCGGGCTCGGGTACATTGATCTCTACCTGCTCCATGCTCCTGGGCGGGCGTCGACGCGAGCCGAGACGTGGCGCGCGCTCGAGGACATGCAGGCCGAGGGGATTCTCAGAGACATTGGCGTCTCCAACTTCAGTCCAGACCACTACAAGAAGCTGGCCAAAACGTGGCGCGTCAAGCCTGCGGTGAACCAGGCGGAGCTGCACCCGTGGCTCACGCGCACGGACGTCGTCCAGTTCTTCCAGTCCGAGGGCGTGTACATGGAGGCGTACTCGCCGCTGGCCAAGGCGATGCGGATGCGGGACCCAGAGGTGCAGAAAGTTGCGGATGAGGTCCGCGCGACCGTCGGGCAGGTGCTGGTGGCCTACAGCCTCGCCAAGGACTACATCTCGCTCCCCAAGTCGTCCGACCCGGCGCGCCAGCGCGAGAACCTCCAAGCCGCGAGCATCCAGCTCACATCCGAGCAGGTGGCCGCGCTGGACGCGCTGGACGAGTACTTCGTCACGGACTGGGACCCCATCCGCGACGAGCTTGTGTGACGCAGTGTGCGCAGGCAAAAGGGATCTTCTCCGGGCCTTTATACGTATTTGGTCGACAAGACATCGATACTTTACCAACTTGAAGTCGGCTATAAACTGATAGTGGACTGAAGAAATGAACAATATGCGCAGTGATTGGATAGCTGCCATTTAATGTTTTTTTAATTCGCACTACGAATCGTAGTCTACGATATCAAGCAAACATGCATAACGGCCAATCAATTGTGGCACTACTCTTGTATGGCACTGTATCAACCAATAATACCGCAACGATACTCATTTTTTTGGGACGCTCACCTCGTTTTGCATGAGCCAGATGAGCAAAACGGAGAATCGACTGCAATTGACTGGCATGGCGACTCCTCCCGGCGCTGCGCCAACGCCTCCGTCGTTCCCGCCGCGGCCGCCGGTGGGGCGTGGGGCCGGCGTGAACGTGGGCGGCGGCAGCTCCATGGGCCGCGCGCTGTTCGCCTTCTGTGGCGGCCTGGGCGGCGCCTACTACGGCTTCTACCTGCAGAGCAAGTACATGGAGGAGCGCCGCGTACGTCGCCATCTCGCCTCGCACCGATTGCAACATTATGGCAGGACCCACTCTGATAACCATGGCGATGACGCAGGTGCACGTGCTGGTGGAGAGCGAAGCACGCCGCCGGCTGCAGGAGGAGAAGGACGCGGCAGCGGCGCAGCAATAGATCCACACACACATACGTCGCCCAATACGCACGGCCGTGGCAACAAACAGAGGAGCAAGGATACTTACTACGCACGTATACAGACGCTGTGGGCGTCTGCGCCTTACGCGTCTGTGGACTGGTCGGCGAGGGCCATACGGACGCTCTGGACGCTCGAGAGCTGCGCCAGCACCTGCTTCTGCTGCTGCACGAGGATCTCGACGAGCGTGCGCTCCAGGGCCTTGAGCTCTCGCTCCTTGCTTTCCTTGCGCGCGCGCAGCCCGGCCAGCGTCTTGTCGACGCCTCGCTGCTCGCTCCTCTTGCGCTCCACGCGCTCCAGCAGCGCCTCGAACTCCTCGTTCAGCCGCCGCTTCTTGGCCACCGCGGCCATGTTGAGCGTCGCCGCGTCCGCGGCCGACGACGAGGATGACGACTGCAGCATGAGCTGCCGCAGCGCCTCCTCGACGCCCTGGGCCTCGGCCTGCAGCTGCGCCACGTCTCGCTCGAGCGCCGCCTGCGTCTCGAGCACCTCGTCCATCTGCTTGGCCACGATCGCCACCTCGTTGGCCAGCACGGCGCTCGCGCTGCGGTGCGCCACCAGCTCGTCGCGCTTGTAGCTCGTCAGCGCCTGCCGCATGGCCTCGAGCGCCTCGCGCACCAGTCTCCAGGCCTCGGCGGCCTGCGCGGCGTCCGCTCGCCACTTGCTCCGCGCCAGACCCGCGTCGTGCGCCAGCTGCTCGCGCTGCGCCTCGAGCGCCGACCGGAGCGCGCGCTCGCTCTCGGCTCGGTCCCTCGCCTGCTTGTGCGCCAGTGCGACGAACCGCAGCTGCTCGAGCGCCGCGCGCTTCTGGGCGGCCTTGGCCGTCTCCCGCGCGTCGAACTGGCCGTCCTCGGCCTCCTCGAGCGACGCGCGGAGACCCGCGAGCTCGCGCTCGAGCCGCTCCTTGTGCGCTTTGAGCTCGCCCATGGCCAGCTCCACCTGCTCCAGCAGCCGGTCCGAGTCCTCGTGCACCTGCGCGATCGCGTCCTCCTGCTCGCGCGCGAGCTCCTCGCGCTGCTTGGCCAGCGCGCTCGCCATCTGCTCGGTCAGCCGCTCCTCCAGCTGCCGGCGCGCGTCGTCGCTCTCGTCCGCCAGCTCCTCGCGCAACTTGTCCATCTGCGCGTCGAGCGCGCGCTGCTTGTCGCCCACGGCGGCCTCGATCCGCTGCGTCCACTGCGTCTCCAGCTCCTTTCGCAGGGCCGAGAGCTCTCGCTCTCGCTGCTCGGCCAACCCGAGCCGCTCATCGCCAAACGCCGCGCTCTGCGCCTCCGTTTGCTGCTGGAGCTCGCGCTGCAACTTCTCGTGGAGCTCGCGGACTTCGGACGCGTGCGCGGCGGCCATCTCGACGCGCGCCTGCTCTACGCTGCTCGCCACGAGCTTTTGCGCGGCTCGGCGCTCGCGCTCCGTGACCTGCAGCGTCGCGCTCGCCACTTCGTCAACGAGCTTGGCCTCGAACGCACGCGCGGCGTCCTCCAGCTTGGCCTGCGACTGCAGTCGGTGGCGTTCCTCGGCCGCCTGGATCGCGCGCACCGCCTCGTGCTGCACCGCGCCCAGCTCCTCCTTCTGCTTGGCCTTGATCTGCACCGCCGCCTGCTGCCACTCGGCCTCGCGGTCGCGCACGCCCTGCGCGTACGCGAGCTGCTTGTCGGCCTCCAGCCGCGCCTGCTGCTCCTCGAGCGCGCGCTGCCACTTGGACGTGCACTGCATCACGGCCGAGGCCTTGCGCTCGCCCAGCTCCTTCTGCTGCGCCTCGAGCTGCCGCCGCGCCTGCGCCTCGACGCGCTCGACCGCCGCCTGGAGCGCCGACGCATGCGTCTCGTCTCGAGCGGCCACTTCGCTCGCCCAACGAGCGTTCACCTGCTCGCGCTCGAGCTCCGCAGCCTGCTCGTGCCGCGTGCGCAGGTCGTGGAGCGCCTTCTCGTGCTCCAGCACGAGCTGCGAGCGCTCCGCCTGAGCGCCAGCGAGCACGCGGGCCGTCTCCGCCGCCACCAGCTCCTGCGTGTGGCGCTCGTGACTCGCTTTCAAGCTCTCCGTCTCTTGTGAATGCGTCGAGTGGAGCGATTCGATGGCCACCGCCAGGACCGCGGCCGCGTCTTCACGTTGCATGGCTAGCCGACTCTCCGTCTCCCGCGCTGCGGCCAATAGAGCAGCTTCCCTGGCGCTCCAGTCGCGCTGCTGGGCCTCGAGTGTCTCTGTCGACGCCTCGGAGAGTTGGCCGCACGTGCGTCGCCACTGCTCGGCGTCCGCAAGCGCGGCGTCGCGCTCGCGTTTGAGGACGTCGCAGGACTCGCGGAGCTCTCGCGCTTCAGCCAGCGCGCTCGCTGCTCCGTCGCTCAGCTCGCGCTCGAACTTGTCCGTCAGCTCGCGCAGCTGAGAGGCGTGCAGCGCGGCCAGCTCCTCCGTCAGGTCGGCCTTCTCCTGCTGGAAGAAGGCATGGAGCTCCTCGCGGTCCCTGTCGTGGGTGGCCTTGGCGGCCGAGAGCGCGGCAAGCCGCTCGTCATGTAGCGCCTGCGTGATCTGGTCGCACTTGAGCGCTAACTGCTCGCTCAGCTGCTCCTCGACCGCCTCGACGTGGCTCGCGTGCCGCTGGCTCAACGCGCGCTCGACTTCGCCACGCGCTCTAGCGATCGAGAGGCGCCCAAACGCTCGACCGACGGCGCGCAGCCGCCACTTGGCTTCGCTAAGGCGCAGCGACGTCGCCAGCAGCTGGAGCGCGCTCTCGCGCCTGCTCGCCGCTCGCTCGGCCACCCACTTGTCTTCCCTTACGAGCGTCTCGCCCTCGGTGGCCGCCAGCTTGCCGAGGTACAGCGCCACCTCTCCCTCGAGCCGCTGCACGCGCACGAGCTTGTCCTGCTCCACCGCCTGCAGCGACGCCTTGACCGCCGCCACGGACGCCGCCATGCGCTCGCTGGCCGCGCGCGCCGCCTGCTTCTCCCTCGCGGCCTCCTCGTTCGCGGCGGCGGCCTGCGCACGGAGCTCCAGCGCTTCTCTCCGCGCTGCCTCGGCCTCGTCGCGGTCCAGCAGCGCCTGCTCCCGCGCGTGGGCGAACTTGGCCTGCACCTCCCGTAGCTGGCGGCCGAGCATGGCCTTCTCCTCCTCGGCGCACTGCAGCGCGCTGCGCAGCTGCTGCTCCCCGCGCAGGCGATCGGCCGCGTCGGCGCTCCTCTTGTGCTCCAGCTCGCGCGCCACTTGCTCGGTGGCGGCCTGCAGCTCGCGCAGCTCTCGTTGGAGCGCGACGACCTGCTGCTGGCTCTTGGCGCGCCCCTCCTGCTCGCCCTCGAGCTGCTTCTTGAGGTACTGCCGCTCGTTGTCCAGCCGCCGCATCAGCGCCTCCGTCTGCACGCGCGTCGTCTCCTCGGACGCCGCCTGCGCACTGTGCACCGCCGCCGCCGCCACGCCTGAGCCGCCGGCCGCCGCGACTGCCGCGCTCCTCTCTTTCAGCGCCTCTACTGCGGCTTCGGCGTCCACGAGCGCGCGCGTGAGCCGCACGTGTTCCTCGGCCATCTTGTCCACCGCCAGCCGCGCGTTCGCCTCCTTGGTCTTGGAGACCGTGAGCTCCTGCACGAGGTCCGTCACGTTCGCCTGCAGCGTCGCCACCTTGGCCTGCGCCGCCGCCAGCTGCGCCGTCAAGCCCTCGCTCTCCGAGGCGAAGGCCTCTCTCGCGCGCTCCAGCTGCGCCTTGGCGCGCTGCTCCTGGTCCAGCAGCGCCTGCTTCTTGTCCTGCTTGCCCTTCTCGATCGCCGCCGTGACCTGCGCCAGGTGCGCGCCGAGCTCCTCCTTGCACGTCATCTCGGACGCGAGCTGCGCCTTGAGGTACTCGACCTTGTTGCGCCAGCGCTTCTCGACCGCCTCCACCTCGTCCGAAGCCGCCGACGCCGTCCCTTTCGCAGCGACGCTCTGCTGCTGGAGGGCGGCCGCGTCCGCGAGCTGCCGCTCCAGCCGCTGGTTCTTCTCTTCGAGCGCAGGGAGCGCGCGGGCCGTGAGGTCGTCGAGCGCGGCGGTCGCGTGCTTGGCCTGCGTCGCCGCCACTTGCGCATGCGTCTGCAGCGCCAGCAGCTGCGTCTGCAGCGCTTCCGCCTGCTCCTTGGCCGTGTGCTCGGCCATGCGCAGCGCCTCGAGCTCCGTCCGGTGCGCGTCCTGCACGCGCTTGAGCTCAGCGCGGTGGGCCAGCGAGAGCTGCTGCTTGACGGCGTCCCGCGCCGCATTCGCGTCGTCCAGCTGCCGGTTGAGCGTGTCGATCGTCTCGACCAGCCGAGAGACCTCCTCGCCACTCCCACACCCGCTAGTAGTGTCGGTGTCGGCGCGGTGCTGGCGCGTCGAGTGGAACTCGAGGTCGCGCTCGAGCAGCTCCCGCCGGTGCTGCTCGTCCTTCTCCTGGAGCATCGCGGCGCACTGCGACCGCGTCTGGACGAGCTCGCTCGAGAGCTTCCGCGCTTGCGACTCGGCTGCGGAGAGTGACGCCTGCGCGGTTGCCAGCTCCTTCTCGAGCGCTTTGACGCGCAGGGTCGGACCCTCTTCGACAGCGGACACGCACTGGTTGTTGCTGATACTGACGGCAGCATTGCCAGCGGCGGTCGACTCTGGCGGCTTCTTGAGTGGCTTTACGATCGCACTGCTGCTTCTCACAGACGTCGACAGGCTCGGCAAGACCGGGTCGTCCTTCCGCTGGCTCCGTTGGCGATGGAGACCCATAGAGGAGACCTTTTCGTCAACTTCCGGACCGTAGGCGTCCTCTTGGAGCGGCTGATGCTGGCCGCCTCGCTGATCGCCCGAGTGCTTGGCCAGCTCCTCCAGGAACAGCTTGTCGTACGCGTCGTCTTCAGCCTCCTCGACTGCCTGTGAGCTCGTACTACTAGTGCTGTGAGTGTCCGATGCGTCATGGCGAGTGCTTGCCGACTTGTGACTGGAGCTCCGCGGTCGGCGGCGGAACCCGAGCTCGCGCACGCGGTTGATCTGCACGTACACGTGGTGGCAGTTGGCGCACACGAGCGCCTGCTTGTAGAACTGCGCGGGCTGCGCGCGGCCGATCTCCGCGCGCAGGACGTTGTCGGCTTCCTGCCACCGCAGCGCCAGCGCCTCATCGGCCTCCTCTGGATCGCCTTGGCCGCCTTTGCTCTGGCCCTCGCCTTTGAGGAACGCGAGCTCAGCGTGCGCGAGGAGCAGACTGTTGTTGCCGAGCTTGAAGCGCTGACCGCGATCAGGCAGTGGACTCGCGTCGTCCGTGGCCCTCCCGTCTCCATTCTGGCGCCGACAGAGGCGGTGGAGACCGGGAAGAGACTCGAGCGACGTCCGGCAGAACTGTCCGCTGCATCTCGAAGTAGTTCCAGCGATCACGGTCTCTGACGCGTGCTGCAAGCTCGGAAGCGCGGCCTTGGCGCTGGTCGACACTGACGCCCGGTTCGCAGTGACGCAGACGCGAGGAATGTACCGCATCCACGCCTTGTGCGCGTCATCGACGACAAACACGAGCTGCACGCTCGAGATCGTGTTGCCGGCCGCGGCGCGAGCCAAACTGTCGACAGCAGCGTCTGCCATCGACCGGATCGCTGTCTCCACTGCCGACGACAGCTCCAGAGGCAGCGCTTTCGGCGCCTCGTCGACTGTCTCGCTGCCGAAGTGGCCTCGCCGTCGCTCAAGTGACACGGAGGGTCCTCCTGTTGGGGACGTTGAGGCCTGCCATCGCACCAACACGTGGCTCGACTGTCCATCTCCCTCGTCGCTGCCCCTGTCATTGTTGGGGATGAACGCTTGGAGACCGAGAACTCGCCTGCAAGTCACCGCCGACTCGTCCTGAAGTAGTTCGAGCCACTCCAACAACTCGGCGGGCTGCAACGCCCGCGCGGGCTCCACGCCACCGCTGTTGTCATCGTCACTGTCACGGAAGTAGAGCGAGGCGATGAACGGTGGAACAGGTAGCGCCGACGGTGCTCTTGCGGCTCGGACGCGGCTCGCGACCTGGACCAGTCGGTCGCGCGCCTTGTTCATCAGCTGGGCGGAGTCCGCCGCCGACATGCCGGAAGCATTTGCCGCGACGGGCAGCTTCTTCTTGGAGATGGAGCCGTTCTTACGCGTGAAGATCCACTGCCAGTTGCCGGCAGCGGCCGATCCCGAGCCTCCGGACAGGTGGCGAGGCCGCACGATAGTGTCGGGGATGTTGAGGACCCTCGAGTGCCGATCTGGATCGCTGGCGAGCGCGTCGAGCGCCCATTCCCACCCGTACACGGCGGGCTGCGGCTCTCCACCGCCTCGCGCAGTCACCAAAGACGGCGAGCTGGACGGGCCTACGCTTCCGCCGGCGCTGCGCCGTTTGTTCATGGCCAACGCCGAGCTTCCGCTGCTCTCGTCTGCGGGCTTCTCGTGCTGGTGGCGAGGCTGGATGCGGTGCTGCCGCGCGCATGGAGTCTAACCCTGGCACGGACGTTTCCTGCCGCCGCTATTTAAGTCTGCTGCACCAGCGCGGCAGGCAGAAATACACTCAAGCAAGCCGCAGCGGCGAAACGGAAGCCGCAACGTGGGAAGCGCTTCGCCCACAGCTCCGATGGGCCCTCACAATAGACTGCGAGGCGACGACAGCGGCCCGATCATCGCGCGCAGTTCTCCTCTGGCGTGTTGCGTGTCGATGCGAAGCTGCTGATTGATGCTCGCAGCGCCCTCTTCGAGCGCTAAAGACGCCATGAAGCGCCCCAAGGAGAACCGCGACGTCGCCACCGCGACCGCTACCAGCACCTACGAGGAGGAGCGCCAGCTGCGGCAGTTCCGCGACCGCCTGCGCGATGGCAAGGTCCGGGCGCGACGCCACGGCGTGCGAGGCGAGCCGCGGCCGGGCGTGCTCAAGCTGCGGAGCGACCAGACGACGCTCGCGTGGCTGCCGCGCCCGAGTCGGTGGGCCCGCGCGCTCGCCTGGTCGTCCGTGCCCCTCGCTCTGCTCTGGTCATGGTCGAGTCTGCTGCTGTTGGCGTGCTGGAGCTGGTCCCGCTGGCTCGCACGTCGGTGCTACAGCGCCGCGGTCTTCAAGCTGAGCGGCCGTCGATGCGGTTCCGAGCTGCTCTTCGACTCCTCTCGACCGCGGAGTTGTGACGACAGGGACGAGGCGTGGCGAGAGCTGGCGGTCGTCTCGCTGACGGACGTGCGGAGCGTGCGCGACGGCCGGCAGACGACCAACTTCCTCCGCACGCTCAAGTACGTGGCCCCAGAGCTGCTGCCCGAGAACGACGACCGCTGCCTCTCGCTCTGCGCGTCCCCCGCGGACGTGCTGGCCGTCGCGTCGGCCTCTCCGTTCCCTTCGTCGCCCATGACAAGCACCCACGGCTCCAGCAAAGTCGCGGCTGCCCGTGGAAGCAGCACCGACGGGGAAGAAGCCGTCGACGACGTGCCGCTGGGCGACACGGAGCGTCTTGTCGCTCGGAGCAGCTCCAGCAGCAGCATGGGCGGCGGCGTCGCCGTCGGCTCCACGCCCGGCTTGGGGACAATCGAGTGGACGCTGGACCTCGAGTTCGAGGACGCCGCGACCTGCTCCATCGCGCGCGCCTTCTTCGTGCGTGCCGCGCGCTTGTCCGGCACGATCGACCTGTGCGAGCCGCAGGACGTGCCGGTGCCGCGCGGCGCGTCCATGACGTGCTTCCAGGTGCTGTCGCACCCGTCGTTCGAGCTGCTCGTGCTTGCCGTGGTCGTCGCCGCCATGCTGCACGTCGCGCTCCGGCCGCTCGTCGACCAGGACGCGGACAACCCCAACGACGTCATAGGAGAAGGGGGGAGCGACGCCATGTCGCCGCTCGAGTGGACGCTTCTGGCGCTGCTGACGGCGGAGCAAGTAGCCAAGGTCGTGGCGCTCGAGGGCGTCATCCCGGTGCTGCGCAAGCCCTGGGACGCGTTCGATCTGGCGGTCGTGGCGCTCTCGTGGCTCGCGCTCGCCGCGTCCGGCGGAGCCGCGTCGTCCTCCTGGGCCGTCGCCCGGGCGCTCGCGGGCGTCGACATGCTGCCGCTGCGTGTGTTTCGCTCCCTGCGCGTGCTCAAGGCCTGGCGCGGCTTCCGCGAGGTGCTCGACACGTTCCTCGCGGCGCTGCCCATGGCCGGCAACGCGCTGCTCTGCTACTGCTACTACCTCTTCCTCTTCTCCATCCTCGGCATGTACCTCTTCAACGACTCGCTGTCGCACCGCTGCGCCGTCGACCTCGCCTCCATCACCGCCGGCGCAGGTCGAGACGCCGCCCCGGACTGGGTCGCCGCCTTCCCGAACCGCTTCTGCAAGCTGTCGACCAGCGGTGGCGACGTGGATGCCGCAGCCTGTGGCGGCGCCCACGCGTGCGTGGCCATGGGCGCGCCCAACAGCGGCAACACGGGCTTCCACACGTTCCAGGCGTCCTTCCTCACGGTCTTCCTCGTCACGCTGCGCGCTGGCTTCGGCTCGGCGCTCGACGGCGCGCTGCAGGCGTCGTCGTACCTGTCGATCGCCTACTTCGTCGCGCTCGTCGTGTTCGTCAGCTACACGATCCTCGCGCTCTTCGTGGGCATCGTGCGCGGC
>JAADXZ010000676.1:0-15759 GCA_023338055.1 Phytopythium mirpurense
ATTTTCCCTCAAAAGCAAAGAGTTAAGTTTAGTTTTGGTTATTTATAAATTCTATTCGAAATTCGAATAGATTTTATATTTAACTTACGCTTCCTATACTAAGCGCCAGTGTAAGCCACTGTAACCGAGCCCGGTTACATCCGGTATCTCTTGTTTTTGAAGCGGTTTTCTCTTCGGTACTCTCCCAATGGAGCAGCAACAAGAAACTCAACATCTCTATGAGCGCAGTCCACGTGGCAGTGATTGCTGCAGCGCTTGCTGCAGCCGCAGTAATTCTCTCTGATGGCCGCCACGACCGTGCGCCAAGACAGACTCGCTATTCTCTCCGCAACACCGCTTGGGAAGATGTACAGCACAGCAGCGGCATGGATGGATGGTACTGCGCTAATTTGCGCTGCTCAGCAAGCGTCTTTGATGAGATCGCGCGGCGCGATGATACTGCATGGGAGAAAGTTCACCAGCCTCTACACCACAACACCCACTTTTGGATTCGGGATCGCGTCGCGGTCGCGCTGCACTACATGACACACGAAGGAAGCTTTGCCGACTCTGGACAAGTGTTCGGCATGAGCAGGACAAGCGCTACGGCCTACACATATCAAATTGTCGCTGTACTCTGCTCTCAGTATCGGAAAACTACCATAACTTTATCTCGGAGCGCTGCAGAATGGCGCGACGTTGCTGACGGCTTCGAGTCGCTGTGTGGGTTTCCCAATGTCGTTAGCGCGATTGACGGTTCTCTGTTTGAGGTTAAGCGTTTCGCCGACCACGACGGATGGTACTGCCGGAAAGGGTTCCCAGTATTCAACATGCAAAGCACTGGTCAACCATAAGAAGCGCTTCATGTCGATATCGATCAGGGCGGGCTCGCAAAATGACAAGGGAGTGTTCAACAAGTCATCATTGCGGCGCAAAATTCATCTATTACTACTTCAAGGTCACTGTATTGTCGGTGACGCCGGATACAAGCTGCTCACGCAAGCAATGACACCGCACGACATCGGCCTCGACATGACACGGAGTGAGCGTCTGTACAACCTCCTGCACAGCAGAACGCGAATAGTAGTGAAACAAGCTTTTGGATTACTCAAGGAGCGCTTTCGTATGTTCAAGTCTACAATGCTGCACGAGGAGCCGACAAGAATGGTCAGCTTCATTGTCGCTGCGATCATTCTCCACAACTGACTCATCGATCTCAATGACAACTGTACACAAGTTCGCCTAGAGCAGTGAATGCACATCGGAGGAGATCGAGTGGATCGCGATCAACTGTACAAGATCGACGGGCAGCCGGCACTGGATGCGAGAAATGGCATTCGCAAGTATACGTGGACATACTGTAGGAAGCTGTCTCAATGATTACTTGTTTGCCTGGTCTTTCAAAAAGTCTAGCAGCTCCCTGTTGATTTGTGTCTGCTGTTGCAGATGACTCTCAAGTAGCTGCTCAATGCGCGTCAAGGACTTCATCTGAGCGTTGGCTGACTCGCCTGGTTGAGCAGCTTGAACGAGCCCGTCTGCTAGCACATTGCCCATAGCAACAAGGCTAGAGCCCAGATCACGCTTCTTCGGTGTCGCGTTGGTGACGGAAGATTTGCTAATGCCTTCCATTCGCTTGGCAGCTCGCTCAGGTGCCTTCGGCACACTGCGCTTGGGGGCTCGGGTTGTAGCGGTTGGGTTCGCAGTTGCGGACCTATCATCAACAGAAGCGATATCATGGATGTCGACAAAGCCTGCCCCGTCGAAGCCGGTAGCATCAATACCTGTTTCATCAATGCCTGCGTCGGCGACACTTGCGTCGTCATAATCTGCCATGAGGCTCGTCGAGCTGGACCACGAAGTGGCTATCGCTGGCTGGTGTGCCGGTCGATCACCGTCGCTGAGGTTGCCTCTTTTCTCTTGTGAACTTGCCTCGCTCGCTTCACCAGCATCACTTGGGGCGTACTCAACAGTACCGAGGCCAGATCGGTCACCGATGTACATCACGAACAGGTCCCAGTAGTCGGGCAACGGGACAGGACGTTCTCTGTTTGAGTCTGGAGCTTCTCGGCGCAGACGGCGTGCTCGTGTTGCAGAGCGTTGTAATTCGATTTGACTTGGGCGACTGTGATATCGGTGCCGGTAGCGATGTTTACGTGGACTGCAACGCGGCTCCAGAGCAGTCCCATCTGGGCCTTGTTGTTGTTTCTGGCAAAGCGCTCTCTTATGTCCTCCCGCCTGACTTTGAGCAGAACCTCAAGCATCCGCTGCGTCCAGACGAGACGTTTAGGGACCAGAGGCTGTGGATCAGGCTTGTTCGGATCAATGGCGTCGCTCCTTCGTTCATAGTTTCGAACGAGAGCCAGTAGCTCCTTTTTAGTCATTGCTGACGCGTTCTTCATCGTCGCGCACTAGACAAGCTCAACGCCTTCGAGGCAGGGCTGAGGCGCCAGCAATTGCAGGCGACGAAGGAGAGCCAGCAGTAGGCGTGACTGTGGCTCAGCAGAAGCAAGAGCACACGCTGGAGACAGCGCGGGAGCAACAGCACACGCTGGAGGCCGAGCAGGAGCAGGAGAACGCGCTGGACGCGAAGCAGATGTGGAGGTACGGGCTAGGAGCCGAGAAAGTTTGTTTTGGATGGACTCAAGCCGCAAAACTTTATATTGTAGATTGCGTGTTTTTGTGGATCACTTTTGAAAAACAAAATATTGTGCTTTGGCCTCCTGTTCGCGCTTTTGGAGTTTTTACTTGAACGTGGTCCTATACAGCATATTTTTTTGCAAAATGTGTATAGCTTCCATAATTGTATAATGTGCATATTGTTATCCCGTCGTACACTCGGTATCCAAGTGGTGCAAGCGAAGGAAGTCAAGGAAGCCAAGGAAGTCATCGCTCTATCGCTCCAGGGCGCTCGCGAACAGCATGTCGTGGTGCACCATCGAGTCGGATCCAGGTGCGTCCGTGTCTTCCGCACCCGCTGGCGCTCTGTGCGCGTCCAACGCCGGTCTATTGACGTCTCTATGCTTCTCTCTCTACAACAACATCAACTACTACTACTACTACTACTACTACCACCACCACCACGCAGGCGTGTTCACGGCGCTGATCGAGGACATTGGCGTGCGCGGCGTGCAGGTGGAGGAGCTGTACTCGCTGGACGAGCAGCAGTTCGCGGACGTGTCACCTGTCTACGGACTGGTCTTCCTGTTCAAGTTCGACGCGACGCACGCGCAGCTGGCGGACGGCGCGGCGTTCGCGCCCGAGCCGCACGGCCTCTTCTTCGCCAAGCAGGTGATCAGCAACGCGTGCGCGACGCAGGCGATCCTGTCCATCCTGCTCAACTGCCCGGACGTGGCGCTGGGTGACACGCTGAGCGACTTCAAGGCGTTCACGGCCGACTTCCCCGCGGACCTCAAGGGCCTGGCCATCTCCAACAGCGAGCAGATCCGCCGCGCGCACAACTCGTTCGCGCGCGCCGAGCCGTTCGTCGTCGAGGAGCGCAAGGCCACGGCCGACGACGACGTGTACCACTTCGTGGCCTACGTGCCCGTCGGCGGCAAGGTCTACGAGCTCGACGGGCTGCGCGAAGGCCCCATCGAGCTGGGGGACGTGCCCAGCACCGGGGGGCGCGACGCGTGGCTGCGCGTCGCCTGCCCCGTCATCCAGCAGCGCATCGAGCGCTTCGCGGCCTCCGAGATCCGCTTCAACCTGCTGGCGCTCGTCGGCAACCGGATAGACGCGTACGAGGCGCAGCGCACGCAGCTCCTGGCGCTCGAGCAGACGCCCGAGCTGGCCGAGACCGTGGCGCAGCTCGAGGCCGACATCGCTGCCGAGCGCCGCAAGCGCGAGGACTGGGCCAGGGAGAACGAGCGCCGCAAGCACAACTACATCCCGCTGATCGTGCAGCTGCTCAAGGCGCTCGCCGAGAAGAAGCAGCTCGCGCCGCTCGTGCAGCAGCAGCTCGCGAGCCGCGCCGCTTCGACGACGACGGCGACGAAGCAGTAAGACAGCAGCCGAACGACAGCTACAGCAGCCGCGAGAGGAAGTCCGAGAGCTGGTGAGAGTGAGCAGGACGCGGCCGCTGACGTAGCAAGGCGCGGCAGCGTTCCATTAACGCGTTCTCATCGAGATTGAGGGGGTGAAAGCACCGCCATCGACATCGCCGGCGCTCTCCTTCTAATACTGCGACTGACTTTCATGGGGGTCACCTTGGGTGCCGAGCTCCCGCCGGTGAAGGGGACGGGAGAAGCCAAGTCGTCGCGACGGGAGCCGCTCGTCTACCGCGTCCTAATACCCGCCGCGCAGCTGGAGCACCATGTGGATCGTGCCGCCGGCCGCGACGTTGTAGTCCTGGAGCGTCTTGTCGTCAGCGCTACAGCAGTGAGGACGCAGCACAGGCAACACACACGTGAGTCACGTGCCCAGGCTGGAACCGACCCAGACGAGGGGCGATCGTACAGCTGCTTGCCGCTGTAGATCAACCGGATCTGGTCCACCTGGATGCCCTCCTTCTCCTGCAGCGCCTGCTTCACGTGCAGGATCTAAAGCGCCAGCTGAGCGTTAGTCCCTATCGGTATCGTCGCCCTACGCAGCTGCATGAGAGGCCGCCGCACCGTGTTGTCCGGCTCAAAGTTGAACGTTTGCTGCGATCGCCAGCAAAGAAAAGGCGCGCACAGCGTCAGCGCCCGATACTGCGAGTCGGTACAGCGTTCGCTTCCCTCACCTTTCGTCCCGTGAGCGTCTACCGCGTCCGGAGCGTCGTGCGCGGCCATACAACGCAGCAAATCGTCAGTTGATAAGTCCACCCACCCACTCAGTCTTCTCCTGGCTCCCCCAGTCGCCCTACGGACTCGGCGGCCGCGAGAATCGCACGAGACGATGCAGCGCGATGTCGACTTGTCCTGGTAGGTGGTCTAGGGGGCGTCGTTGAGCCGTGTGGACCGCCAGCGACGCACCTTGATCTGGATCTGCATGGTGGTCGCTCCCTCGGGTTCGTTGTTGTTGCTTGTCGCTTTCCCAAATGCCCTCGCGCACGTTCTTCCCACCTCATTACGTTGCGCGAAGTGGTTGAGATGTTGCAATAAAGTTGCATAACCTGCTTCACACAATCTGTTACAGCAACGTTACTGCATCCTTGCTTTTGGACCTCCTTGGAACGATCGCATCACAGACGACGACGGACGCGGAAGAGGTTCACGCGCGTCCTGCTGCTTGGCCTCTGCGGCTCGCGCTCGCCGCCATGTTCTCGCTCCTCATGGGTCTGTGGGAGTTCCTGTTCTCCAAGGCGGAGCTGCACCTGCTCATCGTCGGGCTGGACGACGCTGGCAAAACGGTAGGTACGTCCGTCCGTCCGCTCGTTTGGCAGGCGCGGCGGCGCTCTCCGCTCTCGTCCTACTCGTTGCTGACGCGCTCGAGCCTGCGCAGACGCTGCTGGAGCAGCTCAAGGGCATATTTGGCCGCAAGCCGGGCATCCCGCTGGACAAGATCCCGCCCACCGTCGGCCTTAACAGTGCGTGCGGCAGCGGCACGTGATTGAAAGGGAGGGAAGACAGACCGCGCGAGTGTCTGACTCCCACTGGCGGTTTTCTGCTTACTACGCAACGTTCCAGTCGCGCGCGTAGACATTAAGCGCTCCAGAGTCATCTTCTGGGACCTGGGCGGACAGGTGCGCAGTTATATAGAGCGATGGGTCGCCGTAGACGCCGTCTCCTCATGCGAAGGGAGGTGCCGGTGTCGGTGCGCTGCAGGAGCGCCTGCGCGCGATCTGGAACAAGTACTACAGCGAGAGCCACGGCATCGTCTTCGTCGTGGACTCGGCCAACGAGGCGCGCTTCGAGGAGGCCAAGCAGACGCTGCGTGAGTACTGGCAGGGCGCGACCGGCTGCACGTGAGCGACCAACCGTTGCCCCTCGCTCACTGCTGCGGCTTGTGTGTGCGCAGACGCCATGCTGGACAACCAGGAGCTGTCGGGCATGCCGCTGGCAATACTGGCCAACAAGATCGACCTCGAGGTGCGCTCCACCACTGGTGATCATTGCCGCCTGGCTTGCTGACGCTCGGATGGTCGCTCCTCGACAGAACTCGCAGTCTGTGCAGCACATTAGAACCCTCTTGGACGTCGAGTCGCACCCTGGCGCTGTCAATGGCTTCCCGATCTGCGCGCTGACGAGGTAGGATGTACTCGACAGGCGTCGCAAGAGACAGCAGACCCAAGTGGGTGCTTTACGTCTCCATTGTGGGTCTCACACTGTGCTGCACTGTCGCCGACGGGACTGCAGGGAAGGAGTCGAAGCGGCCATGAACTGGCTGGTTGACACCGTCAAGGCGAGCGACCGGTATTACGACAAGGCGCCCTCCGGTGTGTGGAACGACTAGCCGTCGCTATGCAATGCCGATGGCGCTATACAGCGCAGTTCGTGTCGACAGGAGCGATCGCTGTGCAGATATATAGATTCAAGCCTTGGAAAGCACTTTGCCCGTCGACATATGGACACTCAGCACGCTCATGGCCCAACGCAAAGGAAGGTCCGTGCTCTCGTGTTGTTTCAGGCTGAAACTCTCTGCTCTCAGCGACCAGAGCCGCCTCGCCGTCGCTGGTTGCTTACCCTCTCTCTTCCTCTCTCCTTCTAACCGGTCCGTAGTCCGTCGATCGCGCCCGAAAGTCGCCGGTCCTTACAGGTTGCGCGCGCGCGCGAGCGTGCTGATCTCGACGAGCGAGTGGCCCGTCTTGAGCGCGATCTCCTCGGCCGTCTCGTGCTTGGCGAGCGCGTCGAACGTGGCCTTGATGACCGTGTAGGGGTTGCGCTGTCCGTGGGTCTTGGACACGACGTCCGTGATGCCGAAGCAGTCGAGCACGCAGGCGACCGTGTCGCTGACCGTCAGGCCCTTGCCCTGCGGCGCCGGGCGCAGGAAGAGCGTGCAGCTGTTCCACTTGCCGCGCACCTCGTGGAAGAGCGTGCGGTCGTCGAAGCGGTCGATGTACGTAAAGTTCTTCATGGCGAGCTTGGTGCCGCGCAGGATGGCTTCCGGTACCGACGCGCCCTTGCCGACCGCGTAGCCGGCGCAGCCCTGGCGGTTGCCGACCACGACCATGGCGCGGAAGCGCAGGATGTTGCCCTGCGTCGTCACCTTCTGCACCTTGTCCACGTGCACGATCTGCCGCAGCAGGCCCAGCCGCTGCAGGTTGAGCGAGTCGTCTTCCTCCTCGTCGGCGAACTTCATGTCCTTCTCCTCGCTGTTCATCTCGCGGATGTCGCGCAGGATGCCCGTGTCAGGCGTCTGGTACAGCCCCGGCTGGTCCATGTCCACGAGCGAGATCTTCTCTTTCTTGAACTCGTCCAGGATGCGGCGGCGCACCTTGCCGCGGTTCTCGGGCGCCACCGCCATGAAGCGGCTCTTCTTGGCGGCCGCGGGCATGCCCTGGCGCCGCGGCATGGCGTCGCGCCGCTCCTTGGAGATGATCGGGTCGTCCGGGTCGTCGTCGTCGTCGATCGACTCCATGTCCGCGAAGCGCGCCACCTGCAGCGCGCCGCCCATGGGGCCAGAAGGCGCCAGCTGCCGGCGAGCGGCCGCCACCGCCGCCGCACGGACTGAGAAGCGCTGCAGCATGAGCGAGCGAGCAAGCGAGCGTGCCAGCCGTCGGTCGGTCGAGCTCGTCGGGGGCGAATGAGTGGCCGAGTCGATTGGGGGGCGCCGCGCACACTTGGGTGGACCACACGACCCTGTCCAAACGGATTCACGGTACTACAGTAGTGCTCGGTTTTGATGAAGCAAAACCGGTATCCTACCGAGTAATTAGATCGGTATACCGGTCTACTGCTTTGCCAAAACCGTCGCGCATGCGGAGCTGCTCGCGTTGAAGGCGAACCGGCGCGGCCGGCTTGCGGCTCCAAAGCCGGCGCGATGGCGACCGCGACGGGCGCCTCGACGCGCTGCTCTCGACCGGACTGCACGGCGCTGCGCGAGGAGCTGGAGCTCGTGCGCGGCGACCTGCTAGAGCTCGAGGGCGAGAACGAGCAGCTGCACGAGCGCGTGGCGGCGCTCGAGGGCGAGCGCAGCGACCAGAGCGCGCGGCACGCGCAGGAGACGGCGGAGAAGGGCGCCGAGGCACGGCGACTGTCCGCGCTGGTGCAAGATCTGAGCGAGCAGCTGCGTGCGGCGGCGGCAGCGGCTTCCGGCGCCTCTAGCGCCCCCGACGCAGCGCTTCCATCGGATCCAGAGCTGCAGCGCGCGTGCGATGAGCTGCGCGACAAGAACCGCGCGTTGGAGACGCAGCTGGCGGGTCTGCGCGCGTCTCTTGCCACGGAGACGGCGGCGAGCGCGGTGGCCACGGAGCAGGCCGTGCGCGTCGCGCAGGAGAGCCAGGAGAAGTGCGGCGAGTTGGTCAAGGCGCTGACGGAGAACGAGCAGCTGCGCGGCGAGCTGTCGGCGCTGCGCATCTCGCTGCGCGCCGCGTCGGACAAGGCGGCGGCCTACGAGACGTCCGTGCGCGGGATGCACGCGCAGCTGGGCGACTACCGTTCAGCGGTGGACGAGCAGACGCTCGAGATCACGCAGCTGCACGCCAAGCTGGCGCTCGCGGAGCGCGAGAAGCGCGCGCTCGAGGCCACGCTGGTCGAAATGGACGAGAAGGAGAGCGACGTCGAGGCGCTGACGCAGCACGCGCGGGCCGCGTTCGAGCTCGAGAAGAGCGCGATGCAGCGGGAGCTGACGCAGCTGCGGGCCGACGTCACGCGGCTGGAGGAGCAGCTGGCCCGGCAGCCACGCGACGCCAAGGACAGCGGCGAGCAGGCCATCCAGCGCGCGCCTACGGGACGCGCACGGTCGGCGTCGCTTGATACGGACGCGCGCGACGCGAGAGAGATGGCCAAGCAGCTCGAGCTGCTCCAGGAGCTGCGCGTCCGGGACAAGAGCACCATTCTGGAGCTGAACCAGCGCGTCCTGCAGCAGCAAAGCGACCTCGCGAGTCTCGCCGAGCACGTTGAGGCGGTTAGCAGCGCCGGGGCGGAGCAAGCCGTGCGTGCGGCGGTCGCCAAGGAAGCAGCCGGCCACGCGGCGACGCGCGCCGAGAACGGCAAGCTCCTGCGCCGCCTCCAAGAGCAGAACGCGCTCGTGCGCGACCTCGAAGCGCGCCAAGGAGAGCTCGAGCGGCAGCTGACGGACGCGCAGGCGTGGAATGAGCGGTACGAGCGCGGTGCGGGGCTGGAAGACGTCGTCAAGTTCCAAAAGCAGCTGCGCAGACAGCTCGAGGCGCAGCAGCAAGCCAACGCCAAGCTGCGCCTCGAGCTGAACGAGCAGATCGAGGCGGCCGGGCGGCTGCACGCATCGTTCGAGCGGCTCAAGGAAGAGACCGGGCGGCCGTCGGCGTTCCAGTACGACGACCTGGCGGTCGCGGAGCACCTCCAGGGCCAAGTCGCCGTCCACCGCGCGGTGATGGTGCAGATGGAGCAGCAGGTGCAGGAGCTCGAGGCCGAGCGCGTGCGGCTGCTCCAGCGGCTGCGGGACCAGGCGCGCGTGGCCGGCGGGCAGCTGTATGAGGCGCACGGGCTGACGATGGAGCAGTGGGAGATCGTGGAGGAGTTCATGGACCAGCTCAAGCGCACGCCGGAGGTCGCGAAGCGGGTCTTGAGCGCAGGTGTCCCGCCCTCAGAGCGTCAGGACATCGGATCGAATGCTCATGGTTCAGCTCCAGCAAGCCGCAGGAGGAGTGTCGAGAGTCCGAGTAGCGGAGAGAGCGCGGATGGGTGGGAGCTCGTCGTCACGGGCGACGCAGAGAACGCCCGGCTGGTCGATCAAGTGGCTCGGCTGCGAGAAGAACTGGACACTGCCAAGGCCCAAGCTGCGTCTAACCGCAGTGCCTGTGATCCGCCTCCCGAGGGCGACCAACCGGTCGAGCGCGATGCCGAGGTTACCACATTGCGCACTACCGTTCGGGAGCTGCAGGTTCGATGCGATGGACTACTGGAAGATCTGGACGCGACCAAGCGCGCTCTCGACGCGAAGAAGCACTCGTCAGCCGCCGCAAGCACCCCATCCGACTCGAAGAGTACGCTCGACCCGACACTACTCGACGGAGACGCGGAGGAGAATAGAGAGGAGCGAGGCGCAAGCAGTCGCGGTACGCAGACTGCCGACGCGGTAGCGAGTGCCTCGAGTGGCGGAGACAATCAGCACGACGAGAAGAGCGCGGGGGGAGCGAGAAGCCCGCCGCTGACCTCTCGAGGATGCGAGAACTCGGCCGAGAGCATCGCGCAGACGGTTGTCAAGGCTCTCGAAGCGCAACTCGCGCTGCTCAAGCAAGCGGCGACGCCCCACAGTGCCCAGCCAACGCCGACTGCTACTGCTGCGGTAGCTACCGACACTGACACGTCAACGCCAGCGACGCCTGACGCGACCAGCGGCCGTGTGTGTCCGCCACAGGAGGACGCGGCCTCAGACCCGATGACGGTCGCGTCGGACGACGAGCTGGCCAAGCAGATGGACTACTTGAAGGAGCTCAACGTGTGTCTGGACGAGCTGGCGCGGTCGGAGGCGCGCGAGGAGGAGCTCGAGGCGCAGCTGCGCGAACACGAGGCCACGCTCGAGGCGCTCGCGGACCAGCACACGCTGCTCTACGCGCACTTGTTCCACATGCACGCGCAGTACAGCGCGGCCGAGGCCAAGCTGCGGCGCGAGCGCGAGCAGCTCGAGGCGACGGGCCGCGAGTGGGAGGTCAAGTGCCAGCGGCTCGAGGCCGGGCTGCGCGCGGTCGGGGGCGCCGACCCGCTGGACGCGGCGCAGCTGCCGACCGAGGCCCAGCTCCGGGCGCAGGTGGCGCACCTGACGCGGCAGATGGCGGCGTTGGAGGTCCGCGACGCGCGCTGGAAGCGCTCGAGCCGGCTGATGCAAGACGAGCTGCGCGCGAGCGCGAGCCAGAACGCGATGCTCGCGGGCGAGTGGCTCGAGATGGAGAGGGCGCTCAAGCTGCGCATTCTGTACCTCGAGGACTGGAAGCAGGGCGCCGACGAGCGCTTGGAGCGCATGGACAAGGCGCTGGGCGCGAGCGTGCTCAAGCGCGTGGCCGACCGCCAGCAGCGCGCGCTGGTGGACGCGCTGAGCCGCTATCGGGACGTGAGCCGCGCGTACGCGGACGTGCGCGTCAGGTACCTCGCGCTCTACGACGTGCCCATGCAGCTGAGCAGCGCGCAGCACCGGCTGGAGCTGCTCGAGGCGGAGCGCCGCGCGCGTACGTCCTCTGGCGATGGCGGCGAGGCGAAGAAGAAGAAAAAGGAGGAAGAGGGGGGCGGAGGCGGCGGCTCTACCTCTCGTGGGCTCGCGCTGGACCCGGTGCTGCAGGCGCGCATTGCCGAGCTGGAGCTGGAGCTGCAGGCGCAAGTGGCGCGCGTCAAGGAGCTCGAGAGCGAGCGCGCGCGCGGCTTCCAGGAGCTGGACGCAAACGAAAGTCACGACGGAGGCTGGCAACGAGAGCTGGTGCTGGCGGCGCTGGGCGGCGGCGGCGCAGCTGCTGACGACGGCGGCGAGGCCGCGGCGCTGGGCGCGGAGAACGCGCTGCTGTACGAGCGCGTGGGCGAGGTGGAGCAGCTGTACGAGGCCTTGACGCGCGAGTGCGCCAGGCAGCGCGAGGTGGCGGCGCTGGCGGCGGCGCAGGCCAACGTGCTGTCCACCAAGGTGCGGCAGGCGCAGCGCGAGCGCGAGGACGACGCGAGCCGCCGCCGCCAGCTGGCCGCGGCCTCGGAGGACGCCGCGCTCGTGGGGAGCCTGCAGCTGGAGCTCGTGCAGCTGCACGCGGCGTGCCAGCAGCTGGCGCTCAAGCACGACGTGGTGGTCGAGAGCCAGCAGCGCGCACTGCTCGAGCGCCAGCAGCTCGAGCTGGCTGCCGAGCGCGGCGCCAAAGAGCTGGCCGACGAGCGGGACGCCTCGCGGCTGCGGCTGCGGCGCCTGGAGGCGACGCTGGCGCAGGTCGGGACGCGCGACCTGGCGGCGCGCAACGCCAAGTGGGACGCCTTCCGCACGCGGCTGGACGCGCTCGAGGGCGACCTGCACGCGGAGCACGCGCGGCGCAAGCAGCTGGAGCTCGAGCTCGAGCGCAGCGCGCAGCAGCCGCCGACTCGCGGTAACGGCAGCGGCGGAGCGACCGTCGCCATGGCCGAGGTCAGTCGGCTGCGCTCTCGCGTCGAGGAGCTCGAGACGCGGGAGCGCGCACTCATGGCGCAGCTCCAAGCCGCCGCCGCCAGCGCGAGCGCGAGCGCGGCGCGGTCGCCGGCGAGGGAGCAGCTGCTGGCGGACGAGCTGCAGAGCGCGAGGGTGCTGAGCGAGGACCTGCTGCGCCAGGTGCAGGCCGAGCAGGCGCGCGTGGCGGAGCTGCTGGCGCAGGTCGGGTCGCTGGAGCGCGAGGCCCGCGAGCTGCGCGCGCAGAAGGAGGACGCGGAGCTCGAGCTGCGGCAGCGGGCACAGCAGCTGTCTCCGCGCGGCGAGGACAACCAGCGAGAGAGCGCGGCGTCGCCCGTGCTCATGCGCCGGAAGGTGGGGCTGTACGAGGCGGACCAGGCGCAGCTGCAGGCGGCGGCGCAGGCGACGGTCGCGAGCCTCAAGCAGCTCGTGGAGGACAAGAACGCGCTCGTGCGCGAGTACCAGGCCAAGCTCGCGGCCGTGCGCGCGGAGGCGGCGCAGGCCAAGGCGCAGGAGCGCGCGGACGCGGCCAAGCTGCACGCGCAGCTGTTCGCCGACAACCAGCGCGTGATCGCGCAGCTGCAGGAGGCGACGGCGACGATCCGCGCGCTCGAGCGGTCCGGCAAGGGCCCTCGCGCGCTGCAGGCGGCCCAGGAACGCCACGACCAGGTGCTGCGCTCGTGGAAGCAGGCCGAGCTGGCGCTGCAGGAGGCGCGGCAGGCGCTCGGTGAGCGGCAGAGCGCGCTCGAGCGCGTCACGAACGAGCGCGACCTGGCCGAGGCGCGAGCGGGAGAGGCGCTCGAGGAGATGGTGGCGCTGCGCAGCCGCGAGGAGGAGCGCGCGCGGCAGGTGGAGCAGCTCGAGCAGCGCGTGGGCGCGGCGCGCGGCGAGCTGAGCAAGAGGGACGACAAGCTGCAGCTGCTGCGCGCGGCCGTGGTGAAGCTCAAGGAGGAGTTCCTCAAGGCCGAGGACCGGCACGCCGTGGAGCTCGCGAGGGCGCAGCACGCGCTCGTGCAGACGGATCGCGGGAGGAGGAAGCAGAGGACGCAGGAGGACGAGGACGAGCAGGAGGACGAGAAGGAGGACGAGAAGCGGCGGCTCGAGGCGCAGGTGGCCATGCTGCAGGACAAGCTGGCGGTCGAGCGGTCCAAGGCGGCGAGTAGGCGGCCGACGAAGCCGCGAGGCGGACGGAGGGAGGGGGAGAGAGCGGAGGCGGAGGCGGAGGCGGCGGCGCGCGGGAAGGAGGTCGAGGCGCTGGCGAGAGAGGTGGCGCGGCTGCAGGCCACGGTCAAGGAGCAGGCAGCGAGCGAGGCGCGGGCGGTCGAGCGGCTCGAGAAGAAGCTCAAGGTCGCGCAGGCGCAGAACGCGGCGCTGCGGGAGGCTGCCGTATCGCCAGTGGAGGCGTCGACGCCGGCGGGGGAGGGCGACGCCGAGGCGCTGGCGCTGCGGGAAGAAGCGGACGCGGCGACGGAGCGCGCGCGCAAGCTGCAGCGGCGCGTAGAGGCGCTGACGGCGCGGCTGAAGGAGCAGCAGGAGGATGGCGCGGCCAAGGACGAGGAGCTGGCGGCGGCGCGAAGGCGCGTGGAGCAGCAGCAGCAGCAGCTCGAGCTCCAGCGGCGAGCGCAGCGCGAGCTGCTGCACAAGCCGTCGGCCGACAAGTGGCGAGCGCAGGCGGCGGACCTGCAGCGCCAGAACGCCTTGCTGCAGGAGACGCTCGTGCTCAAGCGCAGCGAGTGGGAGGACGCGCTGCGGGCCCAGCTGGAGCGGTACGAGGCCCAAGTGACTCGCCTCCGCCAGCGGCTCTCGCGCCGCTACGGCCGCTTCGGCAGCGACAGCGGCAGCGACGGCGAGGAGGGCGGCCGGACGCCGCTGCAGCGCGAGGAAGCGCGCTTCCTGGCGTCGCAGGAGCTGCGGGACGAGCTGGCCGCGCTCGGGGAGGAGCTGCGCGCCCGCGAGCAGCAGGACATGGCCAAGGACACCAAGCTGCTGGCGCTCGAGCTCGAGCTCGAGACGCTGCGCGTCGAGACGCAGCGGCTGCGGCGTCGCTCGTCCGCATCGAACGCCGCCGCCTCCACTGGCGGCACGGACACGAAGACGAGCAGCAGCCAGCAAGAGGCTTCCCAGGCGTCCGTGCCGCGTGGACGCTCGGCGCCCACGCGCAGCGACCTGCACGAGCGCGCGGCGCTCGAGACGGTGGTCGAGAACATGAAGCAGGTGATTGAGAAGCTGCGGAGCGAGAACGACCGGCTGCGACGCGCGCACGCAGCCGCGAGCGGCGCCAAGGAAGCGACGCCCGAGCAGCTCGAGCGCCTGAGGAGACAGCTGCGCGAGCACAAGGACGCTCGCACGCGGCTCGAGGCGCAGCTGGAGCGACTCGAGCGCGAGCTGAGCGACGCCAAGAAGCACAAGCTGAGGCTGCAGCACAAGCTGCGCGCGGCCGCGGCCTCGATGGACAAGCAGCGCCAGGACGAAGACGCGCAGCGGAGAGCGACGGAGCGCGCGCTGGCGGACGCCAAGGCGGCGATCGCGCGGCGCGACGAGGAGCTGCAGCGGCTCCGACAAGACGCGGAGCAGCTGCAGCTGGACGCGCGGTCGCCTGGCTCCACCGCGGCACGGGGCGAGGCGTCCTCGTCGCCACTGGCGCGCGTGGAGGAGCTGGAGGAGCAGGTGGCGGCGCTCGAGGACGAGAACGCGCGGCTGACGAGCGAGCTGGCGGCGTTCGACGGCGAGTTCTTCGAGGAGATCGAGGACCTCAAGTACAAGTACGCCGAGGCCGTGCGGTCCAAGCGAGCGCTCGAGCGGCGGCTGGCGCTGGCGCCAGGGCGAGACCAAGAAGTTGAGACGCGAGCCAACTGAGCAGTGTGCACAGTTGGTTGGTTGGTTGGTTGACTGGTTGGTTACACAAGAGTCGATTGGCTAGACACAGACCTGTCGAGCTGGCGTGGGTGGCGCCGGCGTCGCTAGTAGTCGTCCCCGCGCGAGAGCACCTCCTTGCATGTCGGGCGCAGGATGATCGTGTGCTCGTACTGCGCCGTGTAGCTGCCCTTGACGTCCACGAGCGGCGGGTAGGCCGTGACGATGCCCGTGTCGACGAGGTTCTTGAGGGCCATGAGGTACTTTTCCTGCTTGGCGCCCTTGGGGTTGATGGTGGCCGAGCCGCCGTCCTCGCGCTCCAGGTAGCGGCGGCAGAAGGGCAGCGTGCCGAACGTGCGCGTGATGTGCGCGAGCAGCTTCTTGGCGCGCGGCAGGCGCAGCGGCACGTGCGGCGCGTCGAAGGCCTTGGCGTAGTGGGAGCACTCGCCGTCCTCGATGACGTACCCGCGGCCGGTGGTGCCGAACGTCTCGATGGCGAAGATCTCGCCCTCCTCCATCTTGGTGTTGTCGCCGCTCTTGACGATCGGCACGCTCTTGCCGCCGTGGATCTGGTACGAGCCGATCGAGTGGCCGTTGAGGTTACGGATGCTCTTGACCGGGTACGTCTTGCCCTCGATCGTCACCTCGTACGACTCCATCACCTCCTGGATCGCGGCGCCGATCTCGCCCAGCCGCGCGTCGATGCCCGCGTGCTTGATGCCCTCCTCCGTCGCCATGCGCGCGGCCTCGAGCAGATTGTCG
>JAADXZ010000677.1:0-15731 GCA_023338055.1 Phytopythium mirpurense
GAGCAGACTGGCACGCTCGGAGTCGATCCAAATGACGTGGCAGCGTACGGGGTCGCTCCCGGGACCGGAACTGGAGCCGAATACATTCCCGGGATCGTCGCGGTCGGCACACTCCAGGGTCGCGGTTGATGACCCGGAGGCATCATTGTAACGGGGTTACACGGGGTACAAGGGGTACCCTTCAGTGCTGCGCACTTAGTCTTGTGCGAACTTAAGGGCAGCCGCCCTCCAGCTAGGTACGCTGTGAGGTTGAGTGGCTCACACGAGCCGTGGCAAGTACCGTGAGGTACTGCCACTCTTTACACTTGAAGTTTGTACGGTTAGCCATGGACCGTGTCCAGGAGCCACCCATTTTGGGCTCGTTCATGATTAACATTCCGTAATAAAACAGTCTCTCTTTTTCAAGGAAACACACACTTAGTACAGTACATTTGGGCCTATAGTGAGGCCAAGTGTATTAAACTGTTAACTTCCTAATACACCGTGAACGGTGTGCACGCTTCCTCGCGTGAAGTGCTGTGTGCTCCGTCACATGCGGTGCAGCTCCCACGGGACGGGGTACGCGTGCAGATACTGCGGGCGGAGGACGAGGGCGGTGCGAGCGTGGACGAGCGAACGGCGTGGGGACGAGCGACACGGGCGATACGGAGCGGACGGGTGACGTGTGTCACACAGCGAACGGAGCGGCGGCGCCTCGTGTGAGGGTCGACTAGCTCGAGCGAACGAACGTTTGGTCTGGTTGGACGTGTTGACGGTCTCGACGGCGTACGTGGACGCGCTAGCGAGCGGCTCGATCGACGCTAAGCAGTGAATACGAAGAAAGGGAGACGTACGATGCGCTTCGCCAGCGGCCGGAACTTCCTGCTGCGGACGCTGTTTGGTCCGCAGCACACAACGCGAGCTCGACCAGCAGGCCCCAAGGCCGGGAGTGCTCCCCGGACCTTACACATTGTCGCCCTCAGTGTACACTCGCTCAACAAGGTCTCCACGCATTCGTCGCGCCGCCAGGATGTCCGCGCCAGTCGCTGAAGAAGATCAGGTCGACGTACAGCAAGCTCAGTTCGGCAAAATGGACGAGTTCCCGACTGAGTCGGTCCAGTCGGTTGTAAGCCCGACGGAGTCGGTTACGCCACCGATTGACTCGAGCGTTGGAGCTGTGTTAATGCGCACAAGTAGGGACCAACCTGCTGAAGCTTCCTCTGACGTGATGCAGTCGACCTCGGCGTCAGAAGTGGGCAGTAGAGATCCACGACAGGCCGGCACTTTCGAGATCATGCCCCCACCGCGCTCACGTGGTCGTCCGAAGCAAAAGGCGAAGGCTAAGAAGGCGAGCAAGTCAGCAGCGATTCAGATGGTTCTTCACGACGCAGACATGTTGGACAGCCAGTTGTCGTTGCGCAACGCCGCCGAAACAGCACACCGCGACGCGACGTACCTCTCCGCGCCTGGGCTTATGGCTCGCTTTGTCGCGTTCAAGTTTGTGAAGAAACCAAGAGCTCCTGTGGCCTACAAGATTGCGAAGCTCCCTAACAGGAAGCCAACACTTCAACTGGACGAGCTGTCGCGCATCCTACCGCTTGAATTGATTCGGCGATGCGAAGAGAAGGTGACAGCATTACAGAGCAAGCACGTTGGGCTGGCTGAAAAAGAAGTCGCCGTTGAAGTGATCGGGGTTGGCGTGTTCGATACCGCGACGATCGCGACCATGAAGCGCATCCATCGTGCTCGAGACGCTATCAAGCGTGTAGATGACGCTCTGAAGTGGATCGGCGGTATCAACTTCTCATTGGATGTCGATCCGGCATTCTACACCGAACCCGATCCTGAGATGCCGTTGAAGCTGAAGACCCTGCCGATCTTCTCAGACAAGGTAAGCCTGCGCCATAACTCTGATATTTCTATATATTCACTGACGGTTCTACTGTATTGCAGATGGACGTGCTCGATTTAGCCGCAAAGGGCATCTTGAGCGACGTCACGATGCGCAACGTACTGTCGAAGCTGTTCCATTCGAATCCCGACGTGGTAGTCGTGGAACCCAGCGTCCTCGGTGTCGTCGTTGACGGCACCACCGCGACTGACATCAACTCGTTCAGCGGGCTCTTCTACGGCTTATCCGACGAACGCGTGCTGATTCCCGTCAACTGCAACGGGAACCACTGGTGCGCGATTATGATTAACATGGTGACGTGGGAGGTCGTCGTGTACGATCCTGCCGGGTCTACCTACGGGCCCAGCGTGCGCGCCGTCGCGATTCAAGTGGCCATGCGTCTCCCGGGCGCCGGCGGGGCTCGGTTCCGCACCAGAATCCTCGATTCGGACTTGGGGGTCCAAACCGACAACTACAACTGCGGTGTGTATGTGCTTTTGGCCTTGGAGTGGTTTGTCTACGATCGGTCGCCTGGTCTTGTCAACTCCAGGCTGCTCAGCTACCTCCGGTATCGGTACATACGCATGGCTATATGAATGCAATGCGGTTTCTGCTTGTTTCCAACCGTTTCTTGTCGTCTACTAGCCCAAGTGTACTCCAGCTGCGCACTCATGTTGAACGCGTCACGACTTGCGCGCTTCCGACATTGCGCAACTCCTGTCTCAGCTCCTCTGGCGCTGGTCCCTAAGACTTACGGTAGTTTAGGGACAGCTCATGGTCGTGATGGTTATTCAGATATACGCCGCCAATTGTATACTTTGACCACGAATCACGTGATTACGTCGCTCCAGCTTCATTCGAGTCGGGTTGAGTCGGGAACAGTCGGGCTGGGTCGGTATTGCAGTCGGTGTAAGTCGGGCTTGGTCGGGCGCGGATAGCCTGTCGCATGTACACATGGCTCGTCTCAAATCCCCAGTCGGGTGCCATAACAACTGCCTTTGACATTATCCGTTAAATTTGTTAAAATTTGGTCTCAAACGATACGCATTTATTCATCTTGTGTTTTGAATGCACACTTTATATGATAAATAGAGGGATTACGCATTTTATTTAGATGTGCATATACATAATATTACAGGTTTGACCATATACATGTATAAATAATTGAAGGTTATATTGTTGCTTATTTACTTCCTGTAACTATCTAACAGAGGAACTGTGTTCAAAACACGGAATAACCATCAACAAATGAATGCTTTTTCAACAAAAGTGGAGCTATTTCATCGGCGCGTGTCTTTGTGTATTGCATGGCCGCTTTCAATAAATTGTACTGATTTCGACGTAATCGAGCCAATCACCACAGTGTATTTGACCCTAACCCTGCTGTAAATAGCTAAAATAAGTATTCCTTATATAATTTCACTCACAATTGAAATTTATTTGTGATGACAATGATATTGCAATGTAATTTATTTGGGTTGAAGGCCTTCACCCCTATCGGATTACACAATTCTTCTCTCAACTCAAAAATGAATTGCGTCGTTATGTTTGCGCCACCCGTTTTCGACAACCCCCTTCCTCCATTTTCGACTTTCCTCCTCATGTCCGAAATGTCCGCGACCGACAGCTCCGCCACAGCGGATGTCCTGGCGGCGACGCCACTGCCGCCGACCAAGCGCGAGGCGGCGGGCGGGCGCGCCGGCCGCCGGCCCAGCGCCGTGTGGGAGTTCTTCACGGAGCTGCGCACGCCCAGCGGCAAGGTGCACGCGCGCTGCAACTTCTGCGCGCGGCAGTGCGCGGGCGTGGCGGCGCGCATGGTGCGTCACATCGTGAGCAAGTGCCCGAGCGCGCCCGAGGACGCGGCGCTGGCGCTGAGCGCGGCCGAGGCCGCCACCAAGCGCCGTCGACTGTCCGCGCAGCCCCCGCCACCTCCCTCGACGGCCGCCGTGCTGCTCCCCGAGCAGCCCAGCGCGTCCGAGATGCTCGCGGCCGCGCTCGTGGCGCCGCCCTCGTCCGGCCCGACCGTTCCTCCCGCGGCCCCGGTCGACATCAACCCCGCGGCGCTCGAGGTGGAGGTCGCGCCGCCGCTTCCGCGCCAGCCTCGAGCGTCCGGCGCGGTCGGCGGCTTCACGGCGCTCGAGACGGCCGCGCTGCGCCGGCAGCTGGTGCTCGCGTGCGTGCTGCACGACGTGCCGCCCGCGTTCGTGGAGGACGAGGCGCTGCGCCAGGCGTTCGCGGTCGCGCGGCCCGGGCTGCCGCCGCTGCGCGCCGACCTCGCGCGCTCCGCCGTGCTGGCCGAGGTGCACGCCGAGGTGCAGGCGCGGGCGGCGAGCGTCCTGGCGCAGGCCGCCAGCGTCACGCTCGTGTACCGCCACTGGGACGCCCGGCGGCCGGGCGTCGTCGTGGACCAGGTCGTCGGCGTGGACGACCGGGGCACGTCCATGCTGCTGCTCGAGCAGGAGCGGCCAGCGACCGCGGCCACGACCGGCGGCTGCTGCCTGGCCGCCGACGCGCTGGACGCGCTGGCGCGCAAGCTGACGGCGCAGACGCCGCCCGAGGCCGTCGTCGACCTGTGCGTGGCCTGCCCGGCGGCGCTCGCGGGGCTGCGGGCCCTCCGCGCGGCCGCTGCGGCACCCCCGATCGACGGACTCGCGCCGGGGGCGTCTCCTGCGCCGGCGCGTCGGTCGCTGGCGCTGCTGGGGACGTGTCTGCTGCGGCAGTCGCTCGCGCTGCGCAAGGAGCTGCTCTCGGCCTCGCCGCCGCTCGTGGACGTGCTCGGCCAGGCCGCGCTGCTCGCGCACTCGATCGTCGGCAGCGCGCTCGTGGGGCTCCCGCTGCGGCGGCAGCTGCACCGCGTGCTGGCCGCGCCGCCGTCGTGGGACCTGCACGCGCGGCTCGTCAAGCGCGTGCTGGCGCTGGAGCGCGACGTGCGCGCCGTCACGATCGCGGCCGCGGCGACGCACGACGACTTCTGGGCGCGGCTGCGCGAGGCCGACGCGCTGCTGACGCCCTTCAGCTGGATGCTCGCGCTCAGCCGCGTCCGCAGCGCGAGCTCGGGCCAGTTCGTGCTGCTCTGGCTCTGGGCGCTCTCTCTCTCGCGCGCGTCGCCGCTTGTGACCGGCTCGGCGTTCGAGGACGCGGCCATGCGGGCGCTCCGCTTGAGCTGCGGCGACGCCCACCCGCTCGTGTGCCTGCTGCTGGACCCTCGGACGCGCGGCGCCGGGCTGTCGGCCACGGGCCGGCGGCACGTCAAGTCGCTGGTGGTGCGCGTCGCGGCTAGGCTCGCGCCGGCGCTGGCCGAGGGCGATGGCCGCGCCCGGCTGCTGGACCAGCTGAGCCACTTCGCGGCGCGCTCGGCGCAGTTCGCGGACGAGATCGCGTGGGAGATGAGCGTCGGGAGGGACCCGGCGGGCTTCTGGGACGACTTCTCGGCCGACACGCCTGAGCTCACGCGCGTCGCGCGCGGCGTGCTCTCGTTCCCCGCCGTGGCGCAGGACGTGGACGAGTTCCTCGCCCCTGGCGGGAGCTGCGAGCGCGAAGACGACAAGTCGCCCTGGGGCCAGACGTTCGCGGTGCGCCAGATCAAGCACCAGTTCTGGATGAACGGCCACCACCGTGGCAGCGCCGCTCGCTCGAGTCGCGCCTGCGGACGCGCGGACAGCGTGGCGGCTGCAGACCGCGAGCTTCTGGCGCCGCCCGCGCCCGTGCTCGCACTGACGCTTGGCGCAGATGCGGCGCTGGAGGGCGACGCGCAGCTGTCGCCCGTGGCGCCGGCCGACGCGGCCGTGGAGGTGTTTGTGCTGGAGCAGATCCAGCAGCTGGCGCTGCTCAATGACACGACGCTTGGGCAGCAGGGCCCGGAGGGGAAGGATGGCGCAGCTGAAGGCAGCACCGACGCGGTGGTTCCGATCGCCATCGACTGGTTCGCGCTCTCGATGCCCGCGGACCGCGCCGCGCTCGAGCAGGCCGTCGCGCGCTTCTTGCCCGGCACGGCGCTCTGAGCGGGGCTGACTGCGAGAGTGAGTATTGCGAGGGATCCTTTTCACCCAATCGTGTATTCGCGCCGGAGCGTTCGTTACTCGAGCACGGGCTTTGGCCGCGACGCGAACACGAGCCGCGTGCGCGCGACGCCCACGACTTGGTACTGCACGGCGCGCTCCGCTCCTGTTCATTGCCGCGTCAGTATCCACCGCCCGCCGACGCGCCCCTTGAGCTCCCGACTGCCAAGACGCACCGTCCGCTGCCCCCTCCTGCCCGTCGCCCGCCAGCTTGTGCAGCACCGCGAAGGGCTTGGCCAGCGGCGCCACCTTGCCCGCCAGCACGTGGTTGCCCACGCGCAGGGTAGGCGCGCCGCCCGCCCCGAAGCGCAGCGAGCCCACCTCCGCGCCCGCCAGGCTGTCCGCGCCCAGCAGCTCGCCCTGGAACTCCACCAGGCTCCACTCGTTGGCCGCCGCGTCCACGCACACGGGCACGAGCATGCTATGCTACCTGTGTGTGTGAGTGTGAGAATTTGAACTTGTTTTTAATGAATGTTATATCTATTACGACTGTTTGTTTTACACATCCACGATTCATTAAATTGAACGTGTCGTGATGCAATTCAAATGATAATCGAGTCTTGCTTCACCCACGGCCGCCGGTTCCGGGGGTCAAATCCAGTGGCGACCGACCTCGTCGATCTATCCTCTCCTCATGCTGGCGATCAAGGGACTGGCGCGCGTCACGCGCCACGCGGCGGCGGGCGGCGCTCGGCGCTGGGCGTCGTCCTCGACCGTGGGCGGCGCGCTGGACGCGGCGGTGGGCCGCCTGCCGCACAAGGAGGCGCTGCGCAGCGTCAAGCAGGACGTGCGCTACTCGTTCCAGGAGCTGCGCGCCGTCGTGGACGAGGTCGCCAACGGCCTCGCCGACCTCCAGTTCGCGCCGGGCGACGTGCTGGCGCTGTGGCTGCCCAACTCGGCCGAGAACGTGCGCTCCGCGACGCCTTGTCGCTGCTGTGTTGACGCGATCGAAGGCTCTGACGACCGGCCGACTCGTGTGCCTTGTGGATGGATTGGATTGGATTGGATGCCTTGCATCGGGGACGACCGGCCGACCGACCGAGCGCAGGTCATCACGCAGCTGGCGGCGGCCAAGGCGGGCCTGACGCTGGCCGTGATCGAGCCCGAGGTGGCCTCGGCCGAGGAGCTGGCCTTCGTGCTGGCCGACAGCCGCGCCGGCGGACTTCTCTTCGAGCCCAAGATGGCCGGCCGCAACCAGACGGCCATCGTGCAGCAGCTGCTGCCCGAGCTCGCCACGTGTGCGTCCATGCGTCCACCCCTGCGTCATCATGGCCAAGACAAGGCGCCGCACCATCCGCGCGTCCCCTACTGACGGACGGCGTCCATGTGTGGCGGCACTGGTACTTGCTTGTACAGACCGCGGCAGCCTGACGGGCTTCCGCCCCGCGCGGTTCCGCGACCTGCACTGCGTCATCTCGACGAGCCTGGAGCCGGTCGAGGGCGTGCTGCTGTGGAGTGAGATGGGCGTCAACTCGCCCGAGCCGCTCGAGATGGCCGCGCGCGCGCACGGCATCAGCGCCAAGACGCCGCTGGTCGTCTCGTACTCGAGTACGTCTGTCTATCTGTCTGTCTGTATACCCCTCTCCGTCCCTTGACGCGCGTCAGAGTGACCCATGGAGGCCCATAAAGCGACTAACGGACCAATGGACGGATGGCGCAGAGGTGGAGGGCGGGATGCCCAAGAAGAGCGCGGTGGCGACGCACGGGGACGTGCTCAAGCGTGCGGCGGCGCTGGCCAAGACGCTCCAGCTGTCGGCGACCGACAAGGTGCTGCTGACGGGCGAGCAGGGCAAGCTGTCGGCCGCGCCGCTGGCCGCCATCGAGAGCAGCGCGCAGCTCGTGCTGCCGGCGGCCGAGTTCAGCGCGCAGGCCGTCGCGCACGCGCTGCAGGTGGAGCAGTGCAGCGTCGTGGGCAGCGCCGACGCCTTCCAGCGCGTCTAAGTACGAGCGATTGGCGGCGGGCGGACGCACTCGGATGGACGGATCACGACGGCCCAGCCCATCAGGATGCATCCCTTCAATGGAATCAGGGCGGCGGCGGCGGCGTCTTCCTCCTCCCACCCTACTCTACCCTACCATGCATACCCCCCCTCCATTCTCACGCGTACCCACATGCATCGTCGTATCACGACCAAAGCGAGAGCAAATTATATAGCGGTAGGTAGACCCCTCACACACACACATACGCGCGCATCCTCGACACTTTCGACACCACAAGAGCTTCGCAGCAGCGTCCGCCCGCCTAGAGGTTGGCCGAGCCGTTGAGCGTGCGGGCGTAGGCGCTGCTTCCCTGCGAGCGGCTCGTGCGGTGCGACGAGAGCGCGGCGGGCGACTCGAAGTTCTCGTAGGCGCCGCCCTCGCGCGGCGTGCGCGCGGCGGCGGCCGAGTAGTGCGAGGACGAGCGGCGCACGCGCGAGCGCAGGAAGCTCTGCGAGCGGCTGGCGCGCGCGACGAACGACGTGGCGTGCTCCTTGTCGCGCGCGGCCTCGTCCTGCTTCCAGAGCCGCTTCTCCGCCTTGGTGATGATGGCACCGTGTTTGGCGCTCGCGCAGAGCACGAACATGAAGACCGTGAGCAGCAGGCAGAGGCCGGCGAAGACGAAGTGGCTCGTCACGAACGAGGGTGTGGCCGCGTACACGGCGGCCTGCACCGCGTAGTAGCCGGCGAACGACAGCGCCACGAAGCGCCCGCGCTGGTAGGGCGGGAAGACCTCGACGGCCGTCAGCCACGTGGCGCACGTGAGGCTCAGCGCCGACGTGACGAGCTGCACAAACAGCGCGACCGTCGTCACGGCGTTCTGCTCGAGCCCGGCCGCGCCAAAGGCGCCACAGGCGACCGACAGGCCGGCGCAAACGGGCAGGATGTCCTTGAAGACGGTCTTGCGGCGCATGCTGTCGACCGTGAGGAAGCCGAAGAGCGAGCCGATGAGCGTCAGCATGCCGTAGTACACGAGCCACATGGACGTCTGCGCGCCGGGCTCCGTGGGCGTCGGCTGCACCTGCACGCGCTGCAGCAGCGCGCTCGAGCTCAGAAGCGCAAAGGCGGCCTGCAGCGCCAGCACGAGCACGACGCGGAAGGGCACGTTGAAGCGCTCGCGCCGGTCGACGAACGCGTCGCGCAGCTCGGCCATCTCGTCGGCCACGTCGTGCTTCTGGCGCAGGCGCACGAGCGTCGCCTCGGCCAGCTTGTGGTCCCCGCGGCGGAACTGCCAAAAGGGGCTCTCGGGCAGCAGCAGCGCGACGGGCGCGAGCAGCGCGGCCGGGATGCCGCCCCAGACAAAGTGCAGCTGCCAGTCGCGCAGCGGCGCGTTCGTCCAGTCCTCCCGCATGGCCGTCGCGTTGACGGCCTCAAGCAGCAGCGCCTCCACCATGTACGCGAGCGCGCCCACCGTCAGGAACACGAGCACGCCCTTGCCCGTCCAGCCGCGCATGCACACCTCGAAGTTGTACAGCGTGCAGGCGACCGACAGCATGGCGACGCCGCCCGCCGCCAGGCAGCAGCCGGCCACCACCAGCGCGGCCGACTCGACCCACACGAGGCCGCAGCCCGCGACCGTCACGAGGCTCGCGCCAAAGAGGGCCAGGCGGCGGCCCAGCACGTGCGCCAGAGCCGAGCACGCGAGCACGCCGGCGACGCCCGCGGCCGCGCAAAAGACCTTGAGCGTCTCCATGTCGACGGCGTCGCCCAGCGCGCGGTTGTTAAAGTAGCGGAACGACTGGTTGACGAAGTAGTCGGCGCGCGCGTTCACGAAGCCGAGCGAGTAGACGAGGCACGAGAGCCAGCCGAACGACCAGCCGCCGAGGCCGCCCACGAGCACCGACAGCGAGGCCGCGAACTCGCTGCCCGTGCTCAGCGCTCTGGAAAAGCCGCCGTTGTACATCATGCGCGTCTGCAGCGTCGTCATGAAGGGCAGCGCCGAGAGCAGCAGCAGCGGCAGCAGCAAGAAGAGCCCGACCACCATGTCGAAGAGGAAGGCAAGCTGCACGACGAGCCCCCAGCGCGCGAGTGGCAGGCCCATGGCGCCGTGCAGCAGGAGCAGGTACTGCAGCAGCGCGTAGAGGCCCGTGAAGAGGCTCACGGCCAGCGAAAACGCCTTGAGCGCCGTCCAGCCGGCGAGCGAGCCGGCGATGAAGGGCCCGGCGCCGAGCAGCCCCACGACCACGAGCAGGTAGAGCAGGCCGCGCGCGACCACGAGCTTGTTGCGCAGGCACGCGCCGAGCACCAGGCCGCCGAGCCAGAGCAGCACCGAGACGCCGCCGACCGCGGCGGCCAGCATCCACAGGTCGGCCAGGTCGAAGGCGAACGTGAAGACGTAGAAGGCGACGAGCGGGTGGCGCAGCTCGCGCAGCGCGTAGGCCGCGCGCGTGCGCCACGACACGCGCTTCATGAGGTCGGCTTCGTCGGAAAAGAAGCCCGTCCACGTGTCGCCGGCCGCCGGGGGCGCCACGAGCCGGCTGCTGGGCAGCTCGTCGCCGCCGGCCGCGCGGTCGGGCGCTGCCATCATCCAGCGCAGCCAGTCGGCCGCGTCGGCGCGCGTCTTGGCGAAGTCGAGGCCGTCCGTGTTGAAGAAGAAGGGCGCGAGCAGCCAGCAGGCGCCCAGCAGCCAGACGGCGAACGACGCGATGCCGTAGTCCTGGCCCTTGGACCCGTACGACGCCAGCAGCGTCACCTTGTCCGGGATGAGCTGGGGAGACTTGTCGCAGTCAAAGCTCGCCGTCTCGCAGAACGCCTCGCGCGCGCGCGTGCCGATGGCGAAGTCGCCGTACACGCCAAAGAGGATCATGAGTCCGAGCAGCTCGACCGCCTTGCGGTAGTGCGAGGCCGCGTACTCCTTGAAAAAGCTAACGAGCGTCTCGCGCACAATGGCGAAGCCTCGGCCCGTGCCGCGGTACTTGGAGCCGCCGCGCATCATGGCCACGTCGTAAAAGTGCGCCTTGGTGCCCGTCTCGAAGATGTAAAAGACGGGTCCGAGCGTCACCACGAGCTCGACAAAGTTGAGCACCGCCTGGCGCCAGCCGTACTCGACCAGGAGTGTCGCTATGAGCGGGATCGTCATGAGCATGCCGAACTGGAAGATGAACTGCGTGTTGAGCACCTCGGCCAGGTCGTCCAGGTCACCCGTGGTCGAGATGGCCGCCATCTGCACCTCCTGGTGCAGCACAATGTAGAGCTTGGCGTACGCGTAGGCGAACACGCACAGCACCACGAGCGCGTTGCACAGGTAGAAGCCCATGTGGCCGTAAAAGACAGAGTTGAGCCGGAAAAAGTCCATGAAGGCGCCCATGCGGTGCGCCTCGCGCGTGAGCGAGCTCTCGGCGCTGCCGTTCGACAGCTTGGCCTCGAACGCGTTGATCTGGCTCAGCGTCACGTCGCGGCCCTTGCCGCACTGCATAAACTCCACGTGCGTCACGTGCTCGCCGCGCAGCGCCGCGTTGTAGCCGCTAAACACGTCCTCCGACAGGTTGACGCCGCGGCTGGCCTTCGACACGCCGCCGTTCGCCATGACGAACGCCTTGTTGAACACGTCCGGGTGGCCGTAGTGCATGCGGCTGCGCAGCGGGTTGGCCATCACGCGCTGCGTCAGGCTCACAAACACGAGCTCCTGCAGCGTCATAAAGTGCGCCAGCGACGACGCACGGCCAGTGAAGATGTGCTCCTTCATGCCGATGATGGCCACGTCCTGGCCTTGGGTTGTGGCCGTCGCCAAAAAGTTGGGGATCTTGAGCGCCTCCTCGAAGTAGTGCTCCTGGTTCATGTCGATCGTCTGCACGTACTCGCCGCGCGTGAAGGGCAGAGCCACGTTCTGGTTCTCGGGCTTGCCCTCGCCCACCATGGGGTCACCTGGCAGCTCGTAGCGGTACACCTCGACGATCTCGTCGCCGTCCGACTTGACCAGCACGCAGTCGTAGCGCGTCTCGGCGCTGCCGTTGCCGTTGTTGCTGCCGGGCGCCGGGCGGATCGTGTCCACGTAGCTCACGCGCCAGTTGGGGTACTTGCGCATGAGCAGGTCAATGTCGGCGGCGCGCGGGTCGCCGGCCGCGAGCTGGTCAGAGTAGATCTGGCAGCTCGTCACGTAGGAAAACTTGAGCCCGGCGATGCGGTCCATGTGCTTGATCTTGTCCAGGTGCGAGATCTGCTGGTCCGAGCCGATCTCGAGCCAGCGCAGCATCTTGAGCGCGTCCTCGTACATCATCATGCCGTGCACCGTGCGCGCCAGCGTCTGGCCGCGCATCGAGGCCCACAGACGCACCTGCGTGGGCGTCTCGGCCAGCGCCTCGTCGATCGACGTGACGCCCACGCGCTCCAGAAAGTTGCCCCACTCGTCCTCGTGGAACGTGATGAGGTACTTGAGGATGCTCAGGTCGCGGCCCTTGTGCTCCACCTTGCGGAACAGCGGGTTTGAGTTGACGCGTCCGTTGAGCTCGTCGATCGAGTAGAGCACCGGCTCGTTGTAGTAGGGCGTCACGACCGAGAACGAGTGCATGGCCGCGATAGAGTCGATCGACGGCATGTCCATGCGCAAAGAGTTGAGGAAGAAGCTCATGCGGCGCTGCGCCTCGTGGCAGCGCGGCAGCGCGTCCGCCGCGTCCAGCGTCAGCAGGAAGAAGAGCCGCGTCGACAGCGAAATGACGCTCTCGTTCGAGCTAGGCGACGGCGGCGGGTCCGAGTTCGAGTCGCGCTGGCTCATGCGGTCCGCGAAAATGGTCGTCAGCTGCTGCTTCTGGTACGCCAGGTCGGGCGTCACCTTGGCGAACACCGACTGGCGCATCCGGGCCGCCATCCACTCCTCCTCGAGCATGAGCTCCACGCTCTTGAGCAGCGCGTCGACGCGCTGCACGACCACGAGCACCTGGTCGTTCATGAAGCTAGGCGTGCCACCCACGGGCACGACCGTCGGCTCGGGCAGGTCCAGCAGGCTCGCCAGCAGGTCCACCACGTTCTCGCGCACGAGCGGCATGTGCGTCAGGTTGACCACGCCGCTGACGCGGCCGGCCGCCACGAGCTCCGAGAGCACGTTGGCGACCTCGGCGTCCTGCGGGCCCAGCAGCTGCCGCAGGATCTGCGTGGCAATCTCCAGGCAGTTGCGCGCGCAGCCGCGCACGCCGGCCTTGTCGAGCTCCCTGGCCAGCCGCGCGTCGTCCACGCGGCGGCCCTTGGCCTTGGCGGCAATGTCCGTGGCCGTCTGAGCCTGTCCGGCGATCAAAAAGACGGGCTCCTCGACCGCGCCAGTGTCCGAGATCTGGTACTGCAGGATGGCCGTCTCGCGGTCGTCCAGAAGGTCTGATAGGCGGAAGCTGCTCACGATCTCGTTCCACACGACGGCGAAGCGCAGGCGGCTGTTGGCGTCCGGCGCCGCAAAGCTGGCCGACAGGGGGCTCTGCTCGACCGACAGCTGCCCGCGCGCCGCGGCCGAGACCACCTTGTCGTCGAACAGCTTGGGCGCCGCCTGCAGCCGCGCGACGAACTCGGGGATGCGCGACGAGTGGCCGATGCGCTGGCGCAGGCCGATGACGGCGCCCACCAAGGCCTGCAAGATGGCGAGCCAGATCTGCGAGTCGTACAGGTAGACGAGGAAGACGGGGGCCCACATGGCGGCCAGAAAGGCCACGTTGTGGCCCGAGTCGGCCAGCGCGTCCGGGTCCGAGACGGCCACGTCGTAGACCTCGACCGTGGGCGTGACGAGCGGCTTGATCATGAGCTGCAGATTGAAGAGGAACTTGAGCGCGAAGATGACGGCCCAGAAGAGCGCGTAGCCGGCGAAGCTGCGCCACGACTGGTCCATGTGGCGGCCAATGTACTGCTCGGCCGACCCGTCGAGCCCGCTAAGGAAGGCCGAGCGCCAGACGAGGCGGCGGAAGAGCATCTGCGCGGCCGCGACGAGCGCCACGGGCGCCAGGTAGACGGCGGCGAGCACGGGGCCGAGGCTGAGCATGTCGCTCGAGCCGACGAGCACCTCGTAGGGCGACAGGTGGACCGTCAAAAAGAGCGCCAGGAAGAGCGCGTGCCACACGAGCCGCACAAAGACGGCGGCGGCGAAGAGCGCGCGGCGGAAGACGCGCAGCCCGTCGAGCCACACGTCGAGCACCGCCTTGAGCGCGAGCAGGCCGCTGGCCGTCACGAGGACCGAGAGCAGCGCGTGCGCGCGGATGTCGGCCACCTCGGGCGCCCAAAACTTGTCGTAGAAGCGGAAGCCGGCCGTCACGGGCGGGTCCGAGCGGTAGGCCACGTAGGCGACGGCCACGAGCGCGTGGAAGACGACGAGCAGGAAAAAGTAGACGCGGAAAAAGGCGCGCAGCGGCGTCAGGTAGCTGCGGCGCTCCTGGAACGTCTTGAAGGCGCCGCCCTGCGCGCTGTCGTCCAGCGCGGCGGCCACGCTGCGCTCGTCGAACTGCAGGCAGCGCCGCGTCCAGAAAAACTCGTTCACGTCGTCATAGTTGGCCACGTGCTGGTTGTCGCGCTTCGCAGCGCCCGGCGACGCGCGCATGCGCGCCACGACCGCGTACAGCGGGCGCACGACCGACCGCAGGAACGTGCCCGGGGCCACGCTCGGCTGCTTGTCGAGGCCCTCGAGCCGCGCGGCCAGGCAGTGGAAGAGGAAGCACAGGCACTCGGGCATGAAGCGCAGGTTGGCCGCCTCGCCCCAGACGAGCAGAAAGAGCGCCACCTGCCGCTCCACCGCGGCCGGCGCGTCCGCGGACGAGCCCGCGGGCGCCACGCGCACAAAGGCGCACCAGCGCGCGTAGTTGCCGAGGAAGCGCGCGTGCAGCGCGCGCACGGCCGCCTCGGGGTCCGGCCGCGCCTGCCGGGACTCGTGGTTGAGCAGCCAGCACTCAAAGTGCTCCTTCTGGTTGCGCACATTGCCCTCCTGGAAGCCGAACTTGGCCTGCAGCAGCTCGAACGCGCCGCCGCCGGGACGCGCCGTCAGCGACGCGCCGCTCGCCATGCGGCCCGAGCTAGAGCTCGTCCCCTGCGGCGGGCCGCAAGACGGAGGGGCTGCGGCGGCGGAGGCCCCCTTGAGGCCCCCCAGGGGCGCGTGCGGACCCGCAGGGGCCCCCGCGCCCCCTCTGCTCATGCTGGCCCCGCGCTCGACCACCTGCTCCTCGAGCGTCTGGTAGTTGGACGCCGCTCGCCGCCGCTGCGGCTGGAAGCTCTGGCGCGGCGCGCCATGCACGCGCTTGTCGGCCCTCCCGTCCATCATGGCAACAGAGTCCGCGTCGTCGCCGCCCCCTCGTCCCCTCTCTTGGACGCAGACTACCGACCCGCAAGTGCGTGTCCCGTCCGCCCGTCCGCAGTGAGGATTGGCGGCCGGCCGGCCGGTCGTTTCCCTGGGGATCCCGCGACGCCTTTCCTGGGAAAGTAACCGGAATGCGCGGCCCTGGGGTCCCGTCCGGTCGTTTCACTGCGCGCGTCGGTTGCGGCCCCCGGTCGGATTATTCCGGGCGCTGGTCCCCGCGTCCGCTCTGCGGTGGTATTGATATTGTAATTTGTTATCGGTTCCCCAATATGGTGGCCGGAACTTCCGGCCTGGAAAGGTTTGGCACCCAGTTGGCAAACCTGGCAGCATCTCAGCAAGAACGGGTGGGTTCAAATGGGCTCTTCATAAAAACCCGCACGACCCGATCATATATCATTTATACGGTATAGTAATTGACGGGTTTGATATGACGGGTCGGGCTCTGTGGTCATGGGTTTTGCATTCAGCAAAGAGCCAGGCACTCGCCGGAGCGCCTGTCTAAAGTAAAAACAAACAGTTTTGGGGCAATATCATTGCGTTCTCCCAGACTGTTTCTAAACTTAGACGA
>JAADXZ010000678.1:0-15695 GCA_023338055.1 Phytopythium mirpurense
ACTACGCGACGGTTACGCGGCCTGATACGATCGCGCTGGTGATGGTACTCACCGTTCGTGGGAGTAGGACAGCGCGGCCCTGTTGGTGAGGTTGGATGCGAGTGGAGGCGCGCAGCAGGCGACGTTGGCGCTCGTGCAGGCTATCGTGGGCAGATTCTTGCGCTAGGTATTAGGCTACGCTTTGTGGGATTTGGATTTTATCCGTCCTTGTATACGTCCATGGTTGAATATTCGTATATTTGCGCAATTGATAATCATGGACATCTATTGATTATGGAATGGAATCTCATTGAAAAACCGTAAACAAACTGTCATTTCAAAACTGGACTCCTTTCATTTTCACAGCAATGGAGCGCGTCAAGCAGCTCCAAGCGCGCGGCAACGGCTGCTACCGCGACGGCCGCTACGGAGAGGCGCGCGCCCTGTACTCCCAGGCCTTAGAAGCGCTCGCATCGACCGGTAGCGCCAGTCCTGAAGGCGCCGAGGCGGCGTCGCAGCTGCTGGCGAACCGCGCGCAGACGGCGATCCAGGAGCGCGACTTTGGCGCGGCACTGGCCGGTGCGTCAGTGCCTCGTGTCGCTCCATCCTCCATCGCTATACTTTACGGATGATACGCGCTATACAGACGCGCAGCTGGCGCTCAAGCGTAACCCGCGGAACGAGAAGGCGGCCGCGCGGCAGCTGATTGCGCTGGAGAACTTGGAGCGCTTCGAGGCGGCGCTGGAGCTCGTGAACCGCGTGCTGGACGGGAAGCCCGCGGACGGAGACGAGGGCTGGCGGTGGGGTCGGGCGAGCGCGCCGGCTCTCTTTCAGCACTGCTTAGCGGCCCGCGGCCGCCTGCGCCGGATGCTCGCCAAGGACCGCGAGGCCGCCGCCAGGGAGCTCCACCAGCTCGGCAAGCTCGTGCACGACAACCAGCAGCTGCGCATCAGCTTTGGGTGAGGCGCCAGCGCTTGTAATCTGCTTCCTAGTGCACTGGGAGTGCTCATCGAGCTATATATATTGTACGCTCTGCAGGTCGCTGGTGCCGTCGCAGGTGCCGCTGGGCGGGTCCTTCGACCTGGGCGTCAACATCGGCAACGAGTTCGGCCTGTTTCGCCGTGGCATGTTCACGCACGGAGAGCGCGTCGCGCTCAAGTGCGAGCTGTATGATCCCCACCGTGGCGACCGCTCTAACGGCAGCAGCTCGGTCCGCCTTGATGTTCTCGTGGAGTCGGATGCCCATGGACGTTGCGACGACCACGACAGCCTTACAGCTCCGATCGTACTGGACTCGCACGGCAAGGCCAAGTTCCGCGTCACGATCACTCGAGTCGACGGCGCAGACGCCGAGTCTCCTGTGGCGTCCGAGGTGGCGATCAAGGTGTCGGCGCATGACACGAGCGCGTCCAAGTGGAACCTGTTCCCGACCGTGTCGCTGCCGATCCGACTCGTACGTGCCGACGGCGCGCTCTTGCCAGGCGACCCGGGTGTGCTCGGTGTGCACTGCTGTCGCCCCGTCCGGATGCCCGGCCTCTCTCGTGACATCCTCCTGGCCGAGTCGCCCGGGTCACTAGGTACGTATTTCTTTCTTGTATGCATGCGGTTCGTTCGACTCTGCGCATCGCCACTGACGAGCATGTGGCTAGGCATCGGCGGCAAGCTCTGGGACTCGTGCCTCATCCTGACGCGCTACCTCGCCCGCCGCCGCGAGTTGCTCGCGGACAAGTCCGTCGTGGAGCTCGGCAGCGGCCTCGGACTCGTGGGCATCTTTTGCTCGCTACTGGGCGCGCACGTGACGCTGACGGACATGGCGGTGCGTTGATGCGTCCGCTTCTTTTCCCAATGTGACTGGGTCGATGAGTGGGCTGGGCTCACTCGACGTGCACCGGCAGGAGGTGGTGCCGCTGATCGAGTACAACATCGCCCTCAACTTCCCGAGCACGCCCAGCCAGCACGCGGACGCGCCGCGTCGCCCCAAGGCCGTCGCGCACACGTGGGGCTCCACGGCTGACCAGTCGCTGCTGTCGTCCGCCCCGGACCTTGTCGTGCTCTCGGACGTGGTGTACGACCCCGAGGGCTACGCGCCGCTCGTTTCATCGCTCGAGGCTCTCGCGCGGACGCCCGACACGCTCGTGCTCATGGCGCACCGCTCGCGCAACCCGAAGGAGCACGAGTTCTTCGAGCTGCTGGGCCGCAGCTTCGCGCTCGAGCCGGTGGACTGGCGTGAGGAGCTGGACGCGGCGGGAGACGCCACGAGCGGCGCAACAGACCTGGCGCTGCAGGACGTCAAGATCTTTCGCATCGCGCGCCACTCGGCGTGAAGCCCTCGCGCGTGTGGAACTGTCCTGTGCTTCAAGTAGCTGCAGCGTAGGCACCAGCGTCAACATCGATAGGTCGAGGGGCTACGGGGACCATTGAGACCCCCCACCCCACCCATTGGTGTACAACTATGCGACGTGTGAGCGCAGGGGCTCCTCCTGCAGGGGCGTCATGTGCCCGCACGGCGTCTGTGCCCAATGGTCACTAGTGGGGACGGTATCGGGCTACCAGGAGCTTTTGCTGGGTGGTGATGGTACGGTGCGCGCGGGCTCTCTGCCTGGCACTCCGTCTTCATCTGTCCTAATGCCATCACAGTGGTGTTTACAGCACGGTGCATGTAAAATAGCTGTATCCCAAGCCTCTGCGCTCCACAGACCTCAAGTGAACCTAGCTACACACGCCAAGTACTGTACGTGGCGATGGCTGTCCATGGAGAACGGATCGCGCGAGCATTTGCTCTCCTTCTTCCTCTCCGTATGTCGGCTCGCGAAACTTTGGCTGCTCCGGATAGCTCTGGATATGATGTCTTCCACAGCCAGACAAGGGTCGAATGAACCTTGGCCAGCGTTGGTACGAGACTCTCATAACGAGGAGGGACGTTGAAGCTGTCCGAGGAGGTCGACCGACTGGCCGGCTGTATGTATGAGTATAGAGCAGTGTATGATAGGGGAATGAAGACGGAAGTGTCCACGGAACCAGCTGCTCCCAAAGACGACTCCCTGCGGACGGGTCTGCGACGTGTGCGGCTTTGAAGAGCATGTGCTCTTTAAGACTGGCATGGTGGATCGGGCGAGCCTCGCTGCGAGGTGGCCGCACCGCACGATATATCACACTGCCTGATGTGAAGGTGCTTGAGTCTGAACAACCGATGCTCTCTCGCGCATCACCTGAACACGACAGTCTCGAACTGTAGGGATCAACAGCACGATTGTTGCTCGACTTCAGCGAGCGGATCAACAGTAGTAATGACACCAGCGCACAGTGCGTCGAGACTAATCCAGAGACCACTTTATGTATTGACAGCGTCCGTGGCACTTGCCACCCCCTCTGCACCGGGTCCGGATGTCCTCCGACTGCACGACGCACTCTGTGCTGCGCTGGTCGAAGTAGTGACGTTCTATGCGTTTACACTGCTTTACGAACGTTGTAGACTGCCTGGGGTACGCTGCTATCTAAAGTACTACTCCGGAGTATGTAGGGCCAAAGCTGGCCGGACGCGTCCGCCGCTAATGAGCGTTGGAGGAAATGCCGGGTGGGCTGCTGTGTGGCTGTCGGCCAAACCATAGGACAGTGCGGGGCAGAGCCCGTGTACTGTAGAAGCAAAATGGCGTCGGAGAGTTGGGGGTTTGAAGACGAGTTTCCGCGAATCGTGTGCGTCTGCGACGTGTGAAACACGGAGCGCCGGCCAGATGTTCCCACCGCGCGCTGCTCGTTGCAGCGGCGGTAGCAGATGGCAGCGCCGTATATCTTGTCGCGGCGCCGAAACGGTCCGCCCCGCTGCCAAAACGCGTGTTGAAACACTGTTGATAGTGTATACTGTACAGTACGTACATTGCAGACAGATGATGAGGTGCGTCCGCCGGATAAAATTTGGCGTAGGAGCGTAAAGGCCGCCCGCCGCGCACGCGCTCACTGTATATAAATGTCCGTCGACACTCACTGGCCTCCACTGTGCGGTCAGTCACTGCGTCGGCCGTTCGGAGTGCGAGCGATAGATGCGGGCGGGCGTCGCGCCTCTTCTTCTCCTTCGTGCGCCGGCCGTCAGCATCGGCAGTCGACGTCTGGCGCGCGAGCGGCTGGCTGGCTGGCTGGCTTTCCCTGCGCGACCGGCGGTGACGGCGGCGAAAGAATCCACCGCGCTGGATAGCAGCAGCGGCGGCACGACCGCCCGCGAGTCAAGCGACTTGCACTCGTTGCCCACGGGCGGTGCGGGCTCATTCGAAAAAGCCGCGTTCGACACTCGAACGCCGAGCGACCGCAGGGTACATACCTAGCGGACGGCAGGAGAGGAGGAGAGGAGGAGAGGAGGAGGAGGAGGAGGAGGAGGAGGAGGACGGGCGCCGAGAGGATCACGTGAGCCACGAGATCCGATCGGGCGGCGCGACGCACACGTAACGCATTCGCGCGCTTGCTGCGCTTGCCCTGGTTGTCGTTGCTGCTGCTGCTGCTGCTGCTGCTGTTGATCCCCCCGCCCCCTCTCTCCAGCGCAAGCCAAGGGAGATCGCACCCCATTGCGCCAGCAATACCCACTATTTATCGCGGGTAGCCACCCGCCGGCCGACACCCACGGAACGCGGCGACGCGCGCGGACCGCTGGGCTGATAGATGGACATGTCGGCGCAGCCGCGCGGGGCGCAGGACAATCACTCGCCACCCAAGCGCGAGCCGGAGGACCTGGACCCATGGAACGCCGACGACGCGGACGAGCTGGTGCTCGACCGCAAGCACTTGCTGATCGTCAAGGACGGCACGATCCGCGTGGCCGAGTCACTCGACGATATGCAACGCGACGGCAAGGCGGGTGGCGGCGCCAAGGCCTCCGGCACGTGGACGCGGGCCGAGCACGAGCGCTTCCTCAAGGCCACCGAGCTGTTCCCCAAGGGCCCGTGGAAGGCCATCGCCGAGATGGTGGGCACGCGCACGGTGCGCCAGACGCAGACGCACGCGCAGAAGTACCGCGAAAAGCTCGCGCGCCGCATGCGCGGGCTGCGCAACCGCAACGGCACGCTCCAGTCGCTCCCCGCCGCCCGACCACCGGGTGCTGGCACGAGCGCCGGCCAGCTCGCCATGTACCCGACCGCGCCCTTGATGACACCGCCTGCGCACACCGACATCGCCACGCTGGCCGCCATCGCGTCCACTGCGCCGCTGCTGCAGGCCCCGCCTGCGCCAACGCTCTACTACCCGCGGACGATGCCTCCGCGCCGGATGACGCTCCCTCTGTCCGCCGACATGGACTCGTCCGTAATGCACCGCCTCCACGCCGCGCAGTACCCGCGCCAGCACCAGATCGAGGTGTCCATGCAGGCGGTGGCCCCGCAGCTGGCGCGCTCGGCCTCCGAGTTCGACGCGCTCAGCCAGTCGAGCATCTCGAGCGCCTTCCTCGGCGCCGCGGGCGAGACCAAGGAGGACGTGCCCGACTTCGACGAGTCCATGGACTTCCTCATGCGCGTGTACTCGTCCGACCCGAACCAGATCGGCGCCATGTGTGCCGCCAGCGAGCCCTCGAGCGCGTCGGCAGCGGAGGACGCGGCGAGCGAGCCGCTGCCGCCGCCACTGCCGCCGCCGTCTCCGCTGTCGTCCTCCGCCACCGCGCCATTCGCCAGGGGCGACGAGCACCTGCGCCGACAAGCCACAACCGGGTAGACCGCGAGCGTAACAAGACTCGTACGTATAACGACGGAGAGCGAGGCGCGCTCCCGCTATAAGTTATTCACCCATAACGCGGCAGCCATGCTTGCATCCTTTCATCAATCAAGCAGCGTACTTCTGGCTGATGTGGTAGGGGGTACCGTGCCATGTCACTCTGTCGAGGGATCCGTCACGACACTATTCCCACCACCTCGTGAGAGTGCCCGCGTGGATCTTTGGAACAAACCGTCTCGCTAAAGTACGAGGCATAAGAAAATCCCACTTGCGCTCACTATGCCGCCAAGCTTGTTGCGGGAGACGGACGCGTCTAATCTAATTTGGACGAGCGCGCTGCTCTTCCGCCCCCCCTTTCCAGTCTAAAGACTAAAGATAGCAGGCGAGTGAACGCCAGGGACGGACGGACCGACGGGAAACGCCCGCCGCCACTCGCGCTCCCTCGCTCGCTCCCCCTTCGCTCCCCTCCCCTTGCGGCCTCTGTCTCAGTTTAGCGCTTGAAGCCGCAGCGCCGCAGCCCGCAACAAGAGGAGGACAAGACCGCCGGCCGCGCGAAGGAAGGAGATAGCTCGGCCGCGATGAAGTGGCTCCGGTCGGCCGAGATGGAGTACATCTCGCTGATCGTGAACGAGGACGCGGCGCACGACTGCGTGCAGAAGCTGGGCGACCTGGGCGTGATGGAGTTCACGGACCTGAACCCGGAGCTGACGCCCTTCCAGCGCCGCTACGTGAGCTACGTCAAGCGCTGCGACGAGATGGAGCGCAAGCTGCGCTATTTCGAGGGCGAGCTGGCCAAGTTCAACATCGCGCCGCGCTCGCCCGGCACGGTGGACCAGTTCCTGGCCGGCTCGGCCGACATCCGCTACGGCTCGCAGGACACGGCGGTGCGCGCGCTCGACACGCTCGAGCGCATCTTGGAGGACAAGGAGGCCGAGCTGCTGCAGCTCAACCTCATGCACGAGAAGCTCACGCGCGAGTACAACGAGCGCAAGGAGCTGCAGGAGATCCTCCTGCGCGCCGGCGAGTTCTTCGAGATCGAGAGTGCGTCCTTGTCGTCCTTTCTCCTTTGTCTTCTTGTGCTGTTGGAACCCACCCACGTACCCAAGTGGGACGGACGCTAACGATAACGCACGTGTATGTATCTTGACAGTCCCCGAGGCGCAGTCGCGGCGCGCGTCGCGCACGTCGTCCCGCGGAGGCGGCTACAGCTACACGTCGACGATGGGGACGGAGCCGTCGTCGGTGGACGAGTCGTCGCTGCGCTTCCGCAACATCACGGGCGTGGTGCCGGCGGACGAGCGGCTCAAGTTCGAGCGCATGGTCTTCCGCACGACGCGTGGCAACTGCTTCAGCCGCTTCTCGACCATCGAGGAGCCGATCGTGGACCCGGCGACGGGCGCGCCGGTCGAGAAGCACGCGTTCGTCATCTTTTTCCAGTCGACCTTCATCGAGACCAAGCTGCGCAAGATCTGCGACGCCTTCCACGCGCGCCTGTATTCGCTGCCGCCCATGGACGACCGCGCGGCGATCGCCAACCTCATCCAGAGCAACAACGGCGAGCTCAACCAGAGCTCGCACATCCTCCGGCGCAACCGCGAGAGCTGCGTGCTGCTCTGCCGCGACCTGGGCGAGAACCTCGAGTCGTGGAAGTGGTCGGTGCTCCAGGAAAAGGCCACGTACCACACGCTCAACATGTTCCGCGCCGACGTGAGCGGCATGCTGCGCGCCGAGGGCTGGGTCATCAAGGAGGCCATGGAGCGCGTGCGCCGCGAGGTGACGCGCGCGCACAACGCCGACGACAAGTCGATGCCGTCGCTCGTGGACAAGGTGCCCAAGCCCTGGCCCGTCGCGCCGACCTTTTTCGAGACGAACAAGTTTACGGACGCCTTCCAGTCGTTCGTCGAGACGTACGGCTGCGCGCGCTACCGCGAGATCAACCCGTCCGTGTTCACGGCCGTCACGTTCCCGTTCCTCTTCGGCGTCATGTACGGCGACATTGGCCACGGCTTTTGCCTCTTCCTCTTCGGGCTGTACCTCATCCTGACGGAGAAGAAGCTCGAGCGCGGCGGCATGGGCGAGATGGAGGCCTCCATCTACGGCGGGCGCTACATGCTCGCCATGATGGGCGTCTTCGCCATGTACGCCGGCCTCATCTACAACGACTTTTTCTCGCTCTCGCTCAACCTCTTTGGCTCCAAGTTCGAGTACCCGGACTGCCTCGAGAACGAAGACCGAGAGCACAAGTGCGTGGCCGAGTACGTCATTGACGGCAAGACGTCGTACGTGAACGCGACGGACGTGTCGGACGGCGCCAACGTGTACGCGTTCGGCCTGGACCCGATCTGGAAGACGTCGGGCAACGAGTTGCTCTTCTTCAACTCGTTCAAGATGAAGCTGTCGGTGATCCTGGGCATCATCCAGATGATCTTCGGCATCTGCCTCAAGGGCGCCAACAACATCTTCTTCCGCGACGCGCCCACGTTCCTGTTCGAGTTCGTGCCGCAGATGGTGTTCGCCTGCTCGCTCTTCTTCTACATGATCGTCCTGATCGTCATGAAGTGGAGCATCAACTGGACGGAGCGCATGGCGTACGAGGTCTGCCCGTACGACTTTGCCGGCGAGCACACTGGCTGCCGCCCGCCGTCGCTCGTGAACACGCTGATCAACATCGCGCTTGACCCGGGCCGCGTCGTGGACCCGATGTACGACGGGCAGCTGCAGACGCAGCAGACGCTGCTCATGATGGCCTTCCTGTCGGTGCCGGCCATGCTTGTGCTCAAGCCCATCTACATGAAGTTCACGCACGAGCGCAAGGCGCCGCCCGTGAGCCACCACGTGGACTTTGAGGACGAGTCGGACGAGATGCTTCCCTCGACGCACGGCCACCACGGTGGCGGCCACGGCCACGGCGGCGACCACGCCGAGGAGTTCGAGTTCGGCGAGGAGTGCATCCACCAGGGCATCGAGACGATCGAGTTTGTGCTCGGCATGGTCTCCAACACGGCCTCGTACCTGCGTCTGTGGGCGCTCAGTCTGGCGCACTCGGGTACGTCGGATGACTGAGTGGATTGCATTGATCGGTTGGTAGGTTGGCCGCTCGCGTCGTCGTCAATTCTAACTACCCGTTGTGGCGGTGTTGTGTGCGCGAACAGAGCTGGCGACCGTGTTCTGGGAGAAGGCGATGCTGTCGTCGATCAACAGCGACTCGTTCATCGCCATCTTCATTGGCTTCGCAGTGTTCGCGGCCGTGACGTTCGGCGTCATCCTGGCCATGGACGTGCTCGAGTGCTTCCTGCACGCGCTGCGTCTGCACTGGGTCGAGTTCCAGAACAAGTTCTACAAGGCGGACGGCCGCAAGTTCCACCCCTTCTCGTTCAAGCAGGTGATCAAGGACTCGCAGAAGGAGTAACGCGCGCAGGCTCGGCGGCTCGTGGTGGCTCGGCTCGTGTGCGACGATGCTCAGCGCGGGCGAAATTCTGTAGAAGAAGCCGCGGTGGGTGGGTAGGGCCGGGTAGAGTGGGCGCAGTCGCTGCTGCTGCTGCTCTCCCTCTCTATCCCTCTCTCTCCCCGCGAGGCTTCCTTCCTCCCTTTGGTGCATATCTGCAGCTCTCTTTTCCCCCGGACGACGCGCGCAGTTGACGAGGGCGGTAACTTTCCCAACGGCAAGACGCGTGTCCGTCCCCTTTTGCATGCTCTTGCTTGATTCTTCTCGCCGTTACGCCGTTCATCCTCGTACGCCTTTCACTATGCAGGTACCTACTAGCCGCTCGAGCGCGTTGTCTACGCCTGCTTCTTGGACGCCTTCTTCTCCATCGTCCTGTTCGTTGGCCGATGGCATGGACAGTCGACAAGAGAGATACACTCGAGGGTCAGCATGATGCGTCGTCCACTGCATCGGCGGCAAGTGTCACCAACTGCCGCCACGATACGATACATAAAGAGAGAGACACGCACAGCTGCTGGTACTGCTTGCGCAGCTGGCTGGTCGCGCTCAGGTCCTGCACGCGCGCGAGCGACTGCGACTCGGCGTACAAGTACCCGGCGCCGCCGCCGATCATGATCATGCCCGCGATCGTCGCCAGCTGCATGCGCCGCGGGAAGGGCCAGAACGCTGCGATCCACCGTGGAGTGCAGTGCAGTACACCACGCGCAGCAACGCATCGGGATCATAGCATGTGCACGAGTCAGCTCAGCATTCCCGAGCCATAACCGAGCGGCGGGCGACGAGGAGGGACGCACAGGTGAGGGCGGCGCCTGTTGCGGCGCCCACCGCGGCGCCGAAGCCTCCGTACTGCTGCAGCTCGTTCTTGCGGCGGTCGAACCAGAGCTTCTCCTCCAGCGTCAGTCGCTGCGGCTGCGCCGTGGGCGGCGCGTCGGGCGTGGAGCTCGCGCTCATGGCGGTCACTAGTTGCGCTCGCGGCCCTCTTCTGTGGCTTTGGCTCAGTGTCGCCAAGACACGCGACCGGCCGGAATGACCCATAAACCGTTGGATACACCTTCGCGCGACATTCATGTGGGGTACGCGAAGGGTACGAATGTACTAGATGGTAGGGGTACGTGAAGGGTAACCAACCTCCAATACAATACGATAGATAAAAAATGGCGGCGGCGGCGACGGCGACCGCCTTTCTTGCGAGCGCCAGCATCCGAGCGCGAGCAGTCTCAGATGACGAAGAACTGTCCCGAGCCCATGAAGCTGCTGCTGCGTCTGCTGCTGCGTCTGCTACTGCTGCTGGCGCCCGGGAGTAGTCAAGAGATGGAGATCCTCTGCGTGGACCGCTGGCTCGAGCTGTGGCTCGCGCGCTGGCTGCACGAGCCCTCATCGCTATCGAAATGGCGCTCGCGCGCCGAGAGCTCGTCGCTCTGGCTCCAGAGCGTCACCCCCGTGTAGCGGCTGCCGCGCAGCTCCCGCACCGCGAACACGTCGGCGCTCTTGCGGCGTGCCATGCTCACGCACACGACGCAGAAGACGCAGGTGATGAGTCTGGGCGCGCCGGCCGCGACCTCGACCGGGTCCGTCGCGATCTTCCTCGTCTCCTTGCACGACCCGCACACGGGCTGGGGAGGATCAGGGCCAAGCAGAGGCGCGTTAGAGGTCGCGACGACTGGGTACCGGTGCTAGTATAGCTGCTGGCGGGACGCACCGATCGGCAGACGACGCACGTCCCCGTGTTGCTGGCGCCGAAGCGCGACTGGCAGCGCCCGGCGCACGACTGGTCGAACACGAGCCTGCATCCAAAGCAGTATACAGTAGCGTGGCACGAAGGGGTCAGCGAGCCGTCGACCACCGTCGAAAGGCAGTGGCGAGATAGGTGGGAAGGTAGGAGACGCACGTCCGCTTGCGCCCGCGCGAGTGGCGGCGCATCCAGTCGAGCTTCTTGGCGAGCGCGGCGTCGACGGTCTGCGCGGGCACCGTGAGCATCGAGGCGAAGACGCTCCTGGCGGTCGTCGCGTCCCGAGAGGAGCCCATGGGCGCGAAGAAGCCGCGCTGGAAGACCTCGACGCAGTCGTCCGTTAGCTGCCGCTTGAGGCAGCACAGCGACATCTTGGCGCGCACGAGCTTGAGCTGCACGAGCGGCCGCAGCTCCGCCAGACTCACCGAATGGTGCACCGTGTAGCCGAAGGCCACGCCGCTCTGCGTGTACGCGAGCCCCGAGGCGACGAGGACGCAGAGGTCGCGCTGCTGCACGAACGGGCGCGAGCTGGCGGCGAGCGTGCCCCAGACGACGCCGCAGAAGCGGAAGGGCTCGTCCTCGGTCGGCCCGCGGATCCGGCGGACCACGCGCACGTCCTCGAAGTGGTCCTTGATGAGCGCCAGACGGGCGCGCGCGGACTCGGTGCTGTCGAAGAAGTCGCCGTGCAGACTGTCTTCGAGGCGGCCGGGGAAGGTGCCGACCATCAAGGTCGAGGGCGTCGAGTCCCGCGACATGACGGGCACGAGCAGCCCGTCGGCGGCGCGCAGCTTTTGGCTCGTGGCGCGGAACTCCGGGCGGTCCGTGTACAGCTCCAGGTCGCCCTCGCGGCGCCGCAGCTTCCAGCGCTTGGCGTCCACGCCGCGGGCGGCCTCGACGCAGAAGCGGTCGTACGCCTGCAGCGTCTCCTCGATGACCGTGTCCGCCAGCGTCTCGAGGTCCGCGAGCTCCCGGGCTGACAGGTCCAGCTGCGCCGGCAGCGCCGACTCGGGCACCCGCATGCTCGCTCGCTCGCTCGGTAGTTGACTGTGTCAATTGGAGGAGGCTGGGAGATGTTCCCGACTCCGGCGATTGGCGACTGCGAGTCGCTAGTGGCGATCGCACCAACGCCCAGGCTGCAGGAATCGTTGATGCTCGAAGATGGCGTGAGCAGCGGCCAGGAATGGACGCTCCGGCATTGTCACGCAGCCGCGGTCCTCATGTGCCACAGTACTCGCTCGCCGTCGCGTTGTATGGACCAGATGGACGACGTTGCTAGCACTGGACAAACATGCTATTCAAGGGAATTGTATGAACTAGACTTGAGGAGCACCTTTAAAAATGGAATTTTGTACGTGAATAAACATACCCGGAGACCAACATGGTGGTCTCCGGCGGAGCCTCTCCGCATACTGGGAAGAAAAGGTGCCGAGAGATGGCGAGCGCTGTCCAGATCTCTGAGGCAATGGATGAAATGCAAAGACGCGAGAGTCCAGCTGGATGAGGTCGTACGCTACGCTTCCGTACAGTTTGAACACATCGCTGGATCGATCATCGAGGGAGGAGGGAGGGAGGGAGGCGCCGCGCCATGGCGAAGACGCAAAGCTCCACGTACTGTACTACAGTATGCAAACATATACTGAAGTTTGCGGGTAGGACTTCTAGGAGGGGAGTTGCGCTGCTGGATGGTCATTTCCTGAAGCGGGCTGTCGTGCTCCCAGAATGTGTTCGACACTGGCGATAAGTAGTATCGAATACCATTTGTACTGCGCGCAGGAAAGGCGAGTCGGACCAGTGCCCACACGGTACCGTTGCGTTGCACTTGGTGCGTGGTGGCGTCGCTGCACTACAATATTGGTCCGACGGCATCGCTACAGTGTATTGCATTGTATGTAGTCACGGCTGAAGGTGGCGCCAGCAATGCGGTAGTATTGGTGTCGCAATTGGCAGTGCTTGTACGCTTGTACGGATTGGAGAGAGCCTGCGCCAGCGCGTCAAGCGGTGTCGAGAGGGCGCTGACGCTGTGATGCGCGCAAGATGGCGGCAATGATACAGCAATTCTTGGAATAACTTAAAGCACAATCAACCAATCAGGTTCTTGCATATGCTTTTTTTTCAGATATTAGCCAATCATATCGAGCTCTGAAAGCCCAGTCGAAAGATCGCGGCTCTTGATACGCATGACTGCGGTCGGTTATCACCACTGGTGGTGACTTACCTGCGCCAATCGACGGATCCTCGACAGCTCTTCCCCACGCCACGCGCCATGCAACACTTGGCGCTCCCTGTCCTCTTTCTCTGGGTCCTGTGCGCGCTGCTGACGCCAAGCCATGGCGCCGCGCTCTCTGGCGGCGCAGTCGACGCGGAGATGGCCACGTTCGAGGTCGAGGTCGACCTGGACGCGGCTTCCAAGCTCAAGATGCGCCGATTCGGCACTGGGCGCGGCCTCTCCAGCGCTGACGAGGAGGTGATCGACCTGGACGCTGTCGCAGATCAGCGGCGGGGCGAGGAGCACGACTACAGCGACACGCTCCAGCCAGGGCGCCCGGTCATGCGCGTCGGCCCTCACGGGTTCAACTACGGCCGCGGCGCTGGGTACGCGACGCTGACCGCGGTTCGTGCGGGCTCGCCGCTCTTCTCTCTGGACCTGGACCAAGTCATGAGCCTCTCGTCGGCGGCGCGTGGCCGTATCCACGTGCTGCTTGAGGTGAACCCGGAGCTGCCGCCGGCGATCGCGCTGGCGCTCCACCTGCTCGAGGAGCGCTTCCGTGGCGCGCGCTCCAACTTCTCGGCGTTCATCGACCGCTTGCCGTCCGCGGTCAACAGCACCGCGTTCTACAGCGCCCACGAGCTGGACGCGCTGCGCGGTTCCCAGCTGCTGCGCCACACGCTGGCGCGCAAGGACGCGCTCGAGAGCTTCTACGACGCGCTCCGCGGCCCGGCGACCTCGAGCGCGGTGGACCCGCCGCTGTTCTCGACGGACGAGTTCTCGCGCGAGAACTTCCGCTGGGCTATGGGCATCGTGTGGAGCCACTCGTTCCAGGCCGGCCCGCACGAGTCGCAGCTCGTGCTGGCGCCCATACTGGACACGGTCGCCATCTGCCTGGACGAGGACGAGTACGCGTGCCCGGCCAACAACGTCGTGGTGGACGCGGACAGCCGCCAGCTCGTGGTCTACGCCACGACGGACTACGACGCCGGGCAGGAGGTGCGCATGGCTCCCGGCGGCAAGTCGTCGCTGCTGCTGATGCTCAACCACGGCCTCGCGCGCCCGCGGCCGTCGCCGACGCTGGACAAGCTGGACGTGTCCATCTTTCTCGACGGCTCGGACGCGCTGCTCGAGGTCAAGCAGTTCCTGCACGAGTCGATGCTCAACCGCTCCATCAACGACACGTACGCGCTCCAGTACGGCGCGCGCGAGCTCCAGGCCGACATGGCCGTGTCGCTCAAGCTCAAGGTCATGACCGGCGCCGAGACGGCACGCCGCTTGGATCTGATCACGCCGCCGACGGAGAACGGCCGCGGCAAGCGGATCGTGAGTCTGCGCAACGAGTTCGCCTTCACGCGCGCGGTGGTGACCACGTGCCGCAACCTGCTGGCGCAGTACGCCACGTCGCTGGAGGAGGGCGAGCGCAAGCTGGCGGCGCTCGGAGAGGCGGCGGCCGCGCAGACCCGGGCCGGACAGATCGCGCGCGCGCTGGCGGTCGAGAAGCGGACGCTGCAGCACACGATCGACCTGGCCATGCGCGACTGGGCCGCGCTCGTGATGGACGACCACCCGAATCTGGTCGAGGCCGCGGCGTGACGCTCTCGGGACGTGGGGATCGCGATCCATCCATGACTCGATGCTTTGGATGCAGAACGTCCGTTCCACATGATCCAGCAGTAGACGTGTCATTACGAACTTTTCCGCTCATCACGCCCGGTACTAAGCGCACGAGCTCGCCAGCTCGTAACGGAGGCCCTCGGAGCCCCTACGGAAGAGCGAGGCGGTGTATATATACGTTGCGGGTATACGTTGCGGGTGGTCGTTGGCGAGACGTGGGGCTCAAAGGGTACATATGAGACCACGTCAAACGAATAGATACTAATCAACATTAAATTCCAATCGGAGTTACGCATACCACGGCAAAAAGCAGAATCTCAGCTTCATTTTCATGTATCGGTTGCCTTCCAACTCGAATTTCCCGCCAAGACACGTCCACTTGAAAAAGATACCCATTTGAAAATTCAAAATTTCGATTTTTGGCTTTCGACACAAATAGGGGTAAAAACGGCTTGGGAATCGATTGCGCCAATTGCCAGCTTCCAATTCGACTTCCTTCCTATCGAAAATCGCGATTTTCTGGACGCATCCCATTCTTCGACACCTCCTTTTCAGTTTTGGACAGTCAAAATCGTTTGATGTGTGATCTAAGTATGGCGATGTCAAACTCAGGATGCAACGATCAAAATGAATTACCCAATGAAAATGATAGCGCATACGCAAGCACCATTTTGAACTACTCCGAATCAAGCGGTGTCCTTTCGCGCCCGCTTTCTCGCCTCTGTGCCTCGCTTTGCCTCGGCGACGCCCGCAGCACCCGGCTCGACCTCCTCGAGCCCACTCGTGCCTTCTGCCATCGCCTCTGCGGCGTCTCCGCTGCGGGTCGCCGTCTTGGTGGACTTCTTGGAGGCCGCTTTCTTCTTCTGCGTCCGACGCGCGGCGCGCTGCCGCTTGACGGCCGCAGCTTCTTCCATCTGCTCGTCGGTCGGGGCCGCGTACAGCTCGTAGTCCTGGAACTCCACCGGGACGTACGGCCGCACCTTCTGGTGCATCGAGGCGAGCTTTTCGGCGTTGACCTTTGGGGGGGGGGG
>JAADXZ010000679.1:0-15686 GCA_023338055.1 Phytopythium mirpurense
AGTAGTGCGTGATCGGGATGCATGGTACCTTGGTGGTAGCCGTTGCATAGTAGGTGTCGCTGTGGTGCATTCATGATTCTTGTTAAGTGGTGGTTGATGTGTATCAGAATGTGTTGCTAGAAGATCGCTAGTCATGTCATCGTTGGCGGGTGTGATGTGAGTGCAATGATTGTGTACGTGGCGGTAACAGAGTGCATCATCTGAATGCGACTGTCAGTCGTGGATGTTGTGGTCGTGTATGTGGTGGCGATGGTGTATTGATTATGAGGTCGGTTTCGTCGTTCTTCCTTATTGAGTGCTTTCGCGGGAGGGTTTGAGCATGCTACTGGCGATATTGGCCAAGCTTGCTGTGTATCATTGGCTATTTGGTTGCTAGGAAGTGTGGTGAGTGAGTGTGGCATGGTTGCATGGAGTGTATCGAATGGTGGTAAGCATGAATTGACGCAACACCAGGTAGTTTTGACACTGAATACGATGCTTGTTTGAATGCTCCAGCATAAATAGCGAACGTTATGGTGAATGCAAGGTAGACGGGACTGTTTGTTGCGTGCTGGTGTCTGTGTGTGTGTGGTGTGGAACAGAGTAGTGAGTGCGGTCGGTGTTTTTGTTGGTTGGTGCGTGGCCTGTTGATCGCAGAGAAGATGGCTCATGGCGCCTCGACGACACTGATAGCCGGCAGCTTGACGTCGATCTGGCAGCAGTTGCGATAGAGTCGCAACTTGTAGGGCATGAGTGAGATGATGGCTCCTTGTGGAGGGAGCCTGGGGTCCGTCTCGACGATGTCGAAGAGCGACACGGTGATCAGGAACTGGTTCGCTTGATAGGGGTCTTCTTGCTGCGCCTGTCGGTACTCCTGTGCATCATGAAGGAAGCAGAGTGAGTGATTAGCTCGCGACGTGGTAGCTACTAGTCAGATCGTACTCGTTGTTGCTGCTCAAGCGGCTCGGGCGCTTGTTGCTCGCTGAGATAGAGCCGCAGGAAGCGCATGTCCCTCACGAAATCAGTGGCGGCCCATAGGAAGCGGGCTTGGACGCGGACGGCCGCACGAACTGCTGGATCATTGGTGTCGTTGTTTTGGATGAATCTGCGCAGTCCTGTAGATTGCCGCCGGCCGCTAAGGTTAGTGAACGCTCACGTTTTCGCAAAGATTCGTAGCATTCACGTACCATCGACTGTGTCGATCACGACACGCTCGCCGTGGTTCATCGCCTTCTTCAGCTTCTTCAGTGGGGACTCATAGTTTGCTGGCGGTGCTTGGTGGTCAATAGCGAGGGCCCTTGGATGGTTAGTAGCAGGGTTAGTCGTGTGCTTGGTCGCGGGCGTCGATGGCGCTGCTGGTGGAGCTGGTGGTGGCGGTGTCGTCGGCATCGTAGAGACCATTGTCGGCGTAGCAGCCCCGGTCGTCGACTGCTTCGGCGGACTCGTGATGGCGATGTTGTCGCTCGCGAACTCCATTGACTTGATCGTGGCAGTGAAGTCGTTCGTGGGCGGCGTGTTCATGCTGTTCCTGGACTGCTTCGACTGACGTGTGGCGGCGGCGCTGTCGCTCGCAAGCTGCATGGTCTCGATGGTAGCGGCGAAATCGTTCATGGACTGCGGGTTCGTGCTCTTGTTGGTCGCGTGCTTGGCTTGGCCTGCGATGGTGCTGGTGCTACTCGTCAGGTCCAAGCTCCTGATGGCCGCTCCAAAGTCGATCGCGGGAAGCTTGTTTGTGGTGTTGTCGGTCAGCTGCTTCGTCTGGTTGCTGGCGGTGGCGACGTTGCCCGCTGACTGCTTGTGCTTCTTCGGCGGCATGTCGAAGTGCGCGGTCGTTGGAGCCTCACGGTTGCGGTCGGGCGATGTTGCTGTGAGAGACGATTGAGCAGTGCAGTAGTAAGTCGAGCGTGCTACCGCGGTGGCGAGCGATGTCACGGTTGGGACTGTCACGTCCCATGCGCTTCGTGTCGCTGCTGTCGATGCAGCTGCTTCCTTTGCGTGCGCGTGCGCTTGCGAGGTGATCGATTTATCGACGTCACTCTATCGGCGTGACTTGTGGGGTACGGTATCTGTCTGTGCCGCTATAGTCTAGTTCCATGCGTTTAGTGGAGACGTGCGGAGCGATTTTAAAATTGGCGTGTTTGCGTTGGCCCGGTGAGCTCGAGGTTTAGTAGTGAATGCGAAACAGGACCAACCGTCGAATGGAGTGTGACGGGGACAAGGCGAGTACAAGCTGGCGCTAGTTTGTTTATATTGGTGAATGGTTTTCGATACCAGAGCTGGAGAGTGTTTGTATATAGTGAATTCTATACATTTGCCTCTTCAATGAGATGGACGCGATTGCAAGCATGAGACCAGTCGTGGTCATGTTGAAGTCCAATTTTCAATTTGTACACTTGGTCGGGGCGTTTGTTCGTCATTTCTATTGAGTGAAGTACAGCATCTCATAGATGTATCGTGCGTTGATGACGCGCTTGCTAAGTTGATGCATGATTGTTGAAGTTGAAGCGACATTTCTGACGGAGCTCGCTTAGATACTGTACTTTTAAACCGAGTTTTATCGAAATTAGCAAGAGTCGATTTTTCCAGATTGTCGTATCGCATTTACCTGAGAGCCACGGTGATAGCGCTCGTTTGTCGTGCTCGACTAGCTTCTGTACGCCTTGCTGTTGTGTTCACTTTCGTTCGGGCGTGTGGTGAGGGAATGAGTAGCGCGGTCGATCAAGCTTTTGCATCTGTTCGCATCGTGAGCGCGAACGTATGCATCGGGGGCGATTGGCTTGCACATCCAAAGGTAAGGACTTCTGTAATCGATTGGCGAAACGAATAGCAGATGTGTCGGTTGTAACGAACGATTCTCGACTCTCCATGTGCTATTGTGGACCATTTAGGGCGGGATTCCTGTCTGCAGATGCGAATTGCGTGATGGCATGGCGTGCGGCTGCGAGGACGGCTGTCTGAATCGCTCTGTATGTCTCGTGAATCGTTGCGGACTCGTATATTCACATGTATTGTGGTGTAATCTAGTCTATTCCTCTCTGTAGATGCGCTTCGAGTGCATTCCTGGAAACTGCCCGTGCGACGAGCTCTGCGCGAATCGACGATTGCAGAAGGGCTCCAAGGTTGCGACTGCCGTAATGGATTTTGGCGCGAAGGGTGTTGGCTTGATTGCCATGCAAGACGTCGACGCGGATGTTTTGATCGGCGAGTATGTGGGGGAGGTGATTGATTGCGCTGAGGCCCGGCGGCGGAGTGTGGTGAGTGGTTCAGTGCATATATGAGTTGCAATCGTGTGTTAATTATGGTGTTTGAAGCTGTATCGAGGTGCCCGCCACGCGTACATATTGCAACTGAGCGCGGACGAGATTATCGACGCGACGCGCATCGGTGGCCGGATGCGGTTTGTTAACCATTCGTGCAGCCCAAACTGCGTCGTCGAGAAATGGAGCATTCGTGGCCAAGAGCGTTGCGGTATCTTCACCGCTCGTCGTGTCAAAGTTGGTGAAGAGCTCACCTTCGACTATCGTTCGCAACGCATGGACTGCGAGGTACGAAAAAGCAAACCAACTGCGAGGTCGTGCACATGGATTCACATTCTAACTGTGTTGAATGCATACAGAGGGTTGTCAGTTGTCTCTGCGGAGCTCCAAACTGTCGAGGCAGCATCAACTCGTTGAAGCGTAAGCGACCCGCTACCATTGAAAACGAAGCACTCGCCGTCACTCAAGCCGAGACGTCTGTTGTGGCTGAGGCACGACCCACACAACGCGCGAAGAAGCAAGCGAAAACGATGCAGCTGAAGATGTATCACTTTTTGCGTTGGTAGGTGTCTGTAACGCGTCGCCGTGGCAAGATTTCGTTGTTTGGAACAATTTCTGAATCATGTTGTTGTCCATGATGGCATTCATGAAGTGCTGGACCGGCTTTTTCGACTCTCGCTGTTGATGACTTTCGCTAGCTGTGCTTTGAGATTGGTTTTAGCGATTTTATTCCGATTGCACGAACGAGTCAACATTCAAAAACGTGAGCGCGAAAGCGCGTGCTCGTTCTCGTCCCACGATCGCGTCGCTTTCGAGACCTGCGAGTGTTCACGCGTGTAGAGAGGGCGTTTGATATTGCAGATCAACGGCATTTCGTCGTTTTCGTCGTGAACGACAAGAGGCAGCTACTCTTGCGGCAGAAGTGGCTGGTTGAGGGCGATCGAGCGCTTCACGCGGGCGAAATGCGTCGGCCCTCGAGAAAGAACCTCACGCCAGAGGAAAAACGTGAGCTCAACCGCCTCTCTGCACAGCGAAGCCGAGCTCGCCAAAGACCAGATCAGCTAGGCGAGCGACGTCGCCGCGATCGTGAGCGACGCCAACGCGTGTTTTCAGTACTTGGAGCCACGCCAACAACTCCTACTGTTTCTGAGCCGCGTCCTGCGTCGCCGACGCCAGCGCCAACTGCGGCTGCGACTCGATCGAGACTGTCGGGCGAGTTTACTCACTGCGGAGCGAGCCGTGCATGGGGAGAGGGCAGTGAGGTTCCGACGCTCCGTCCTGTGTCGGCAGGCGTGAAAGCGGACGTTCTACAACGACTTCGGCAAGCGCTTGGACCTTCTGGGCTTGACGAGCTCGTCTGCGCCATGTGCGATTGCTTCAAATTGCGCAAGTCGAGTCATGTTATCACGCTTTCAGACGCGGCGCGTGTCGAGCAACTACGCGTGCTGCTGGCCAGTGCTGGCGAGAATCTCCCGCTCGAGCTGCTCACTGAATACGACTGTTCGGATCGGGCGGAAGCGTGGCAGGGCGTTCTACTGTCCAAGCGTGGCGTGCGCCTCGATGGGAGCCTGAACGTGTGCGGTGAGTGCTACGACAGCCTGTCCAAGCAGTCGATGCCCAAGTTCGCGATCAAAAACGGCTTCTACATGGGCTCATTGCCGAGCCGATTTGCTGACATCACGCTATCGGAGCGATTGATGACCCAAACGGTCTCTGTGGTCGCCGTGACGCGTGTTATGCGCGGCGGAGCGCATCGAGCGATTCGATCGCACTGTTTGGCGTTTGATTCGACGCCAGGGCCTGCTGCTACGCTATTGCCGACTTCTGTAAACGATGTCACGTCGTATCGAGTCGTTCTGGCGGGCCCATTTACGTCGGAGCAGCAGGCGCGCGTGCGCCGGATGCACCGTGTCTGCCGCCAAGTCGTCGAAGACGTGCTCCAGTTCTACTGTCAGCACAACCACATCTATGGTGAGGTCGCTGTGGACTGCTCGGGCGTTCCGGACGATGCTGTTCCTGAAAATCTCATTTACGAGGATACAGACGCCGATGTTGAAGCAGCGGAAATCGACGCGGACCACGACCGAGTGGGCAGCGTGTCGGACGCGGATGCTTCCATCGCCGAAACCGATGTGATCGAGCGCCGAGTCGTGTTTGTCTCGGAAGATCGTGAAGTAAGCACGCAAGCTGCGCCTCCGGCGACCGATTTTACGCCTCCGGAGCAGCAATCGACGCAAGAGCCCCAGTTCCTCATCCGCCACTCGAGCCAGTTCGCTGCCAAGGACAACTTGTTGTTTGCACGAATGTTTCCGCACCTCTTCCCGTACGGAAGAGGACATCCGGGCGAGCATCGGCACGTTGCAGTCTCACTGGAGGCCTGCATTCGACATTATGGACAGTTGAGCTCGCGCAAATTCGCGGAAGACGAGCTATTCATGCTAGCAAGCTTCGACTACATGTCCCTGCAGCGCATGTACAAGCACGTCGCGCTCAAGTGCCAGCGCAACCCGACACTCTTCGAGCCTTACAGCAATATTACCGAGGAGGCGTTAATGGAAGCTTTGAAGGACAAGGAGCTTCGGCGCCAAGGCCGTACTGCATCAACTCGCAGCACGGTTTCCACCGCAAAGGAACTCCTCAAGACGGTCGAGCTGAGTGGCGGCACGATGTGGGGCAGCGACGCTGAGCGCGCACAGTGCCGACGCAAAGCCTTTGCCTACCAATCTCGGTATGGCCAGCCGGCATTGTTCGTCACTCTTACGCCAAACGTGGCCGACTCGTTCGTCCTCGCGCAGTACACAGGCATAACGTCAGTTGACACACTCTTTGACGCCAATCTGGTCGAACCGTCCGGGCGGTCGGCGCTGCACAGCGCAAGCCTACGCAACGACGTCACGTCGGCCAAGATCTTCATGAGGAACATGGACGCGTTCATCGAGCACGCGCTCGGCGTCGCGCCCAAGCACATAAAAGGCAAGCCGTTCGACGGACTGTTCGGCAAGGTGAAAGCCTATTTCGGCATGGTAGAGACTCAAGGCGGTGGGACTCTGCACGCACACTTTCTGATCTGGTTGGAAGACGCGCCTCCGAACAGCGAGGCGTTTGACCGCGCGGTCGCAGTGCATGGAGAAGACCAATTCGCTCGCTCTATCGAGACATTCGCCGACAGCGTCGTGTCGACGACGCTCCCGCTCAGCGCAGCTGAGTCTTCGTGCGTCTTCTGCGGCCATGGATATGCCGACTTGAAGGCGCTCCCTCTTCCCCAAGAGGCGCTCGAGAATCCGGACAGGCTGCGCGGCAGCGAGCGTGGCGAGCCTTTGCTCGTGCAATGTGAAGGGTGCAAGAGGAAGGTGAGTTCTCAACACATCTTGCGGCGGATCTTGCTGGCAAACCGACCCGCGTCGTGGCCGCCTCCGATGCGAGAGCCATCGACGAGCGAGCTGGATACTGCCGTGCGCATGGAGATCTCGTGTCGGGGTAGCGTTAGCGCGGCGAAGCGAGCTGTCTATCGCCGCGACGAGCTCCTCGCCGCACTCGATAGCGACGACGATCGGCGCGGCGACTACCTGCGCACGTTGAACAATGTCCCGGCTCGATACGAACGACGCCAGGACGACGCCTTTCGCGACGACGAGGTGGCTCGAGCCGTCGAAATGACGACGCCGTCTCTCGACGACGCACGATGGACGAGCCGCGCCGTCGCTTTTGCTGTGTCGATTCTAGTGTTCATGCTGAACCTCCATTGGTGGTCGCATGCAGGAAGCTGCTTCAAAAAGAGCCGAGCGGCGTCAGCCGGTCAGTGTCGCTACGGATTCCCGCGTGCTCGCATCGCCCAGACCAAGTGCACAAGTGAAGGTGTTGAGATCCAGCGACACGCACCTTTCGAGTACGTAAACGGCTTCAACGCCGAGCTCATGCTGACATTCAAGTGCAACCACGACATTCAAGTCATGGTCGGCGGGCCCCAAGCGCTGCTTCGTATCTACTATGCCACAAAGTACGTCACCAAGATGCAGTCGCAGATTGACTCCATCACGGCAGTCGCGCTCGCAGCGTTCAAGCGCCGCCAGCTTCGCGAGGCGCGTGACGCGGAGACGGACGCGGAGGCGACGCGCTCGACGATCGGGCGCAGGCGCGTGGTCTCTTTGTTGTTCGCGATCACCAATCGGCGTGAAATTGCCGGCCCGCTCGCAGTTGTGTACTTGATGCGCGGCTCGTGCGCGTACATGAGCACGCCGTGCGCGACACTCCCACTCCGAGACGTGCTGCACGAGTTGATCGGGCGAGTCGAGCATCCGTGCGATCTGGTCGAGCTGGAAGTCAACGGCGCAGGCGTAACGTTCGAGGCCGCGTCGTTTCTGGATGACTACCGCTACCGGCCGGCCGCGCTTGATCATGTGAACCTCTACGAATACGTGATGGCGTATTTTCGACGCAAAAAGAGCAGCATGACTGCACCATCGGCGTCGTTCCTGCCAGGACATCCGCTGGTCGATACGCACTGTGTCGGCACGCACAGCTCAGAAGTAGTCCCGGTTGTCGCGGGCATGCGGATGCCGTACCTGAACGATGAGTCTCCGCGCGAGATCGTCGTCAAGCGCTGCCAATGCGCGCTCGTTCTCTTCAAGGCCTTCCGATCTGCCAGCGACCTCGTGACCGACCCGACGAGCGAAGCGAGCTGGATCGACGCGTACTCTGCCTGGATCCCGACGCGCACGAGCTTCGTGAAGCAGACGATGGCGAACATGGACAACTATCACCTCGCTGCGCAGCAAGCCAAAGAGCGCGAGGAGTCCAGCAGCGCCGAGCTCGAGCTCAATGGCGACAACGACGGCGCAGACGACGCGCTTACTGGCACGCGCGACGACGTCGACGCTGCAATCCAAAACACTACTGACGGCGCTAGCTCGGAGTCCGCGACCGCCGCCACTGACAACTTCCTCTTGTTCGACGACGACGGCGACGAGTCGATTGCCTTCGGAGAGGAGTCAGCCTTGCCAGTGTTTCCGTCCGCAGGACCCGAGTCAGCAGTTGCGAGCTGCATGTACCAAGAGCTACTTACCGATGCCGCACAGAGCACGGTCGGAGCCAGTGCCAACCTCCAAGGCCGCGGCCGAGCGCTCAACTTCCCCATCGAAGAGCTGCGCAAGTGGGTAAACGACACGACGAATGAGGAGACGGACGATGAGCGACTCGACCCGCTCCGCGACGAGCGGCCAACCGAGATCGTCGAGCTGATCACGAACGCGCTCCAAGCGAGCAACGCGTGGACACCACCAACAGGACCGCACGACCAGCAGTCAGCGAGGCAAGCGCTGCGGCCGTACGCGGCGGTCAATGAGGTGTCGGCGGCGTTCACACTGAACCGACGACAACACCTCGCGTTCACTATTGTCGCCAACGCACTGCTGCGACGCTTTCTGCAGCAGGAGCTCGCCAGCCAATCGGGCGATGGCGCTGACGGCGGCCGCGGCGGCGCCGGCGGCCGGGGCAGCGAGGGCTACCGGTCCGGCGACTACGAAGCGCGCCTTCGAGACGACCAGCTGCTCATGTATCTTGGCGGCGCCGGCGGCACTGGCAAGAGCCGTGTCGTCGACGCCGTCACCGCGTTCTGTGCGAGCTGGCATCGAGAGTGCTCGGCCGTCAAGACGGCGCTCACTGGCAAGGCGGCGACGCTCATCAGCAGGCGCACACTCAAGAGCTTCATCGTGCGCCTCCAGCACGCCATCAAGAACAAGTCGTTCATGCCGCTGGACCTCCTGATCATTGACGAGGTGTCCATGATGAGTAAGTCCGAGTGGCTGCAGCTCGACAAGCTGCTGCGCCGCTACATGCAGGTCGCCAACGTACCGTTCGGCGGCATTCACGTGCTCCTCGTCGGGGACTTCTTGCAGATGCCTCCCGTCAATGCCGACCCGATCTACCTGGACGTCGGCACCAAGCCCAACAGGACCACGGCCGACACGGAAGGCTTCGAGCTTTGGCGACGCTTCCGCACCGTGGTCGTCCTCGAGGAGTCGGTGCGCTTTCGGGCCGACCCAGAGTGGGGCGAGGGCTGCGAGGACGCTCGGTACGGGCAGTGGAGTCCAGAGTTCATCCGCCTCATCAACAGCCGCGTCATCCAGAGTGGGAACGCAAACCAGTCGGAGCTGCAGGACGCGATCGACGCCTCGGCAGTGTTCGTCACGCCCGAGAACGTGGTGCGCCAGGCGGTCAACAACGCGTTCATCTTCGAGACCGCGGCTCGCATGCCGAGCGACACCTACCCGATCCGCGTGCTCGCGAACTTCAAGGGCGAGCTCAACAAACTCAGCCCGAGCGACCGCAAGTACGTGTTCGGCTTGCCGGACAATCGGTTCGGCCGAATGGCCCCTTACCTTGATTTGGTGATCGGCATGCCGATCCAAGTGACTCAAAACGTCGCGACCGGGAAGGGCGTCGCGAATGGCACCCTCGGGACGCTCGTGCACGTCCACTTCCCGGACGGGACCGAGTTCCGTTGCGTGCGCGACCAGGCATCGGGCATGATCGTGCAGATGCCGAGCAAGCGCCCTGACTACGCCATTATCCGCGTGCCGCGGCCGCGCGCGGTCGCTATCCGCCCGAATGTCAACCCGGATCTCTTTCCGGTCTTCTTCGACGCGGAAGCGTTCAAGAGCGCGACGATCGTGCTCTCCAAAGCGCCCGACGGCAGCCGACGGTCGATCACGGTGCGGCCGAAGCAGTTCCCTTTTGTCTGTGCCGTGGGCTCCACGGTGTACAAAGTGCAAGGGGAGACGCTCAAAAAGATGGTCGTCCTGCAGTGGAAGTCAAGACAGGCGGTCGTGAACAAGCCCCAACAAACCTACCTGCACGTGTCTCGAGTCACGTCTCGAGACGCGTTCGTTGCGCTCCAGCCATTCACGGCCGAGTTGGCCGCGTGGTCAAAGCCTCCGGCGAACGCACTCAATGAGGAAGAACGGCTCAAGCGCCTCAGCGATGCTACCATTGCAGCCCACCAAGCGTCGACGGCCTCGGGCCCAGTCACGACCAGCGCCACAGCGATGGAGGTCTCCACTGACTAGCCGCCTCACCGTGAGCCCGTGAAGTCGTCGCTACGGAGTAGCCAGCCCGTGCATGTGTAAGTTTGTCAACATATACATCATGATCGCCAAAGTATCCCCCTCGATCACCTGCAGCAGCAATAGCAATAGCACCAACACCCGCACCACACGACAGGCAGCCACGCGCCAACTCACCTCTTGCTCGTCTTGCGCTCTACGCGCACGACATGCCACGCCTTGCCGCCGCCGCCGCAACCGCCGCCGCCGCAGCAGCAGCACGACCACGACCACGACGACCACCACCACCACCACCCCGCTGCCCCACAGGATCTGCACGCTCTCGCTCGATCCGCGCCAGCACGCCACGCCACAGCCACAGCCACAGCCACAGCCACAGCCGCCGACGTCGCCGCCGCCGCCACACGTCCAGCGATGCCGCTCTGGCGCTTCCTTGCCCTGCACCAGCTCGCGCTAGCTATGACTGGCTTGGCTTGCTCGCTCCGCGCCAGCACAGTGCAGCCTGGCGCGCCACTCCGCACGCGCCTTGCACTTGCACTTGCACTTGCTGCCCTTGTTGCCGTTCGTGCCATGCTTGCTATACAAAAACCAAGAGAGCTGCCCCTTTCGATGACCAACACCCCTTCAAGAGTGTGTGTGCACCCTTACTCCGCTAAAGTTGTGGAAGTCAAAATGGGTCAAGTCACCAATCAGTTGCCGCACAGTTGCTCCACAGTTGCACAATGTGCCACCTACGTGCCCCGAACGTCGTAAGATGACAGATGACTACCGTTAGCAACGCCGGTAACGACAATTCTCACTCTCGTGAGAATTGCGAACAATTCTCACTCGTGAGAATTGCGAACTATTCTCACTAAAGTGAGAACTGCGAACAGTTCGTCGAACTGCGAATTGTTCCGTGAATGAATCGAAAATGTTGTAAAATACCGTATCCACACTTGAAGTTTACATGAAAGAAAAGAATAGATAAAAGTATATTACAAACATTCATCATCATAATTTCATAGTGCGACCTTCCATTTTGTAAAAGTCAATGAATTTATAAACCGTCGAGAATTCAGAACAGTCGAAAATGTGTGTATGATGTATTTTCGACATACTGAGGCACGTCGACTCCATGCTCGCCGCCGTGCAGGAAGACGCCGACTTGCGCAGGAGCCGACTGGCCGAGGCGCAGGGCGACGGCGCAGCGGCCAGCAAGGAGGACGAGCAGCGGCGCAGCGAGCTCATGCTGTCAGTGGGGGAGCAGATACGATAGAGAAATTATGAAGTACACGCTGCTAAAAATGCATTGTAATTGTAAATTGCAACTTGGCGCATTTCTTCCCATCTTGCAACGAATGTACTATTCTCGAATAATTCTCTAATGAAAACAGCCAATCATAGCCCTCCCACAAGTCTGTTCCAGTCTATGTGTAAGATAATTAATTTGAGTACGTATGTTTTTAAATATATATTATGACACTGACAAAACAGTATTTAATGTTGATTTCTGATCTTTGTCCGAGACCAGCGTACAGAAATCAATAACACAAAAACGGTACTAGTTCAGGCTATAGAAACGGCACAGCTAAACGAAAAAGTCGCGGGTCTAGTTTATGTGGTGTGTCCTGTCTATAAAAATAACATTTAACAGATACTGCGGTTAAATGTTAGAAATGCACTTGGCCTACTTTATATTACTTACCACTTCCGAATTCACACGTCATGGCGTTCTGCTATCTTCTGCGCACGGACGACACCGACGTCGACCACCCGTGGACCTTTATCGGCTTTACGGTCAACCCGTATGTCCGGCTCCGGCGCCACAATGGTGACCTCTCTGGAGGTGCCAAGGCGACGAGCACGCGGCATTGGGAGACCGCGTATCTCTTCACGGGTTTACGTCAAGGCAAGAGGCCCTACAATGTAAGCTTGCTAATGAACCTTTCGTAGTTGTTAGTCTTTCTAATCGTTGCTGTATTAGTTGAACACGCTTGGCAGCACTACGCGTCTGGTGTCAATAGCGTGACGGTCTGTCCGCTGTCTGTGCGGTTCCCGACGCAGTACCGCCACCTCCACGCTATGTTGGAGGCTAGCGGGAACAAGAGCATCAAGGTCTCGTTCGCCAGCGCGAACTGGCACCGGCGATCGTGGGTGGCGGTGAACCCGTGCGACTCCACATCGATTGTCCATGTGGAACCGGACATCATGCCTCTGGCGGAGTGGAGCCGCCGGATCCAGACCAGCACTCCGTCACGCACAGCGACTGAGGAGTCGCTGTGCGTGACGGAATTGAGTGAGTACGAGCGTCGAGCCCAAGAGCAAGCTTTTTCTTACGGGCAGCGATGTGATGATGTGAGTGCGAACTCTCGGCGTCTCCTGAGTGACAATCACTCTCGTAGGCACCAGGTATACAATACATCAGTCTAACCCTCCCGGAGGAAACTCCTCCAGGAGAAGTGGCCTGTCCCAAAAGATAAGGGCAGGTCACTAACTTGGGATAGTGTCAGGCTGGAGGAAACCTGCTTCCGGTCAGCGCCACGATACGCAAACACCGTCCTGGATGATGTGTGCCACATTAAACCTCGAGGAAAGGCCATTTTCGACTCAGACCTGTATAGCAAAACACCTGCATATTAGGTTTGGGAGGTTCTCCACAAAGAAGACCGCAGATCAATAAACTTCCGTTTTTGCCGCCTAGGACAGACTCTCCTGAGCGCCGCGTGTTCTCTCCCTCGGCACTGAGACTCAGAGAAGCACGCATGAAAGTTGCATAGTCCCCCCTTCCTTCCCCTTCGACGGTAAGTGTAGGTGTCAGCCTGCATTTTCTGTTGATTCCATATTGGGCTGTGAATTGGGGCCGGCGGTTGTGTGCACCTGGTCCCAGTTTACACGTCCTTCCATATTGTAGTGATTTGGTTGAGAACGAGCGGTGTTGGTAGCAATTGGCTCGCATCGATCAGCCCGTGATCCGTACGGTCCATCAGAGCCGCACGAGTAGGGTTATATCTGACTAGGAGGCGTTGGTAGCAGTGGCTCGCGCTTTTCGCCCATGGTCCGTACGGTCTCGCAGAGCCGTACGAGTAGGGTTTATCTGCCGTTTGTCTCCTTCCAGGAACACCTGGAAGGCGGACGACTGTATTTTAACGTTTGTAGTGTTTATTGTTTGCTTTAGGCGGTGCTCGCGCCGGTTCCTGCTGGTCTTCGGACCCAGAGCTCCGCTCGCCGTTTAGACCTTCCGTCCAAGGGCCCCAGCTACGGGGAACACAACGCTCCTAGGTACTGCCTGGGGTGACGCTGCAAGTGATTCGATCCTCGCGCTCCCCCAGAAGCTGCAGTCGCATCATCACAGTGACGTGCGATGCTTATGCGAGCTCCTGAAGCATTGGGCAGTCTTGTCGACGTTGCAGTCCGGATCCCACCGGCATCCGTCTGGAGCCGTTCACCTAATTGTTCAGACTGCCGGGTTTGGCTCGGTCATCGTCCGGGCCGGATCAACCGACCTTCGCGCTCGTGTAGCCACTTGTCACCAGTGCCTGGGATTGAGCTTGAGTGTTCCGCATCGAGCTGCTTGGAAGCCGACAAAAACCTTGATCCGGTTTGACGTACGACACGCCATCAGTCTGGAGCAGTGGGCACGCTTCTCGGACAACGACCATTCTTGCTTGGTCGGACAATATGTTGTCTGGACTGACGCCGGCTGTAGCTGACACACATCTCTTCTAGTACAGTAGTATGTAACAGTGTACTCAGGCTGAGTCGGCATTGGTCCGGGTGGAGGTTCTGTTGTTGGGTCTGGGTCCCTCCGGGTGCGATCTTCTCTCGGGCAAGGCTAGGCTCCAGCAGCTCATGCTGGGCCTTGCGGCAGCTCCACTTCACTTTTAACTGGATCATGGAACTCACCCGTCCGGACTTGACCAGTGTCGCCTGAAGATGCCGCTTTCGCTGGCACTCGGCAGTGTGGCGAAGTGATCTGAAATTTTCGCGTCTGTCCCAGCCGGTACCACTGTCATCGTACCGGATCAGATGGCGACCAGCTGCGACACGTCGACGATGACCGGTCGGCAACGGCTGACCGGCGCCAACTAACCGGCAACGGTTGACCGGCGACGACTGATCGGGGCGGCTTACCGGTAACAGCTGACCGGCAACGGCAGACAGGCAACAATGACACGACGGCCACGAGACGAAGGTACGGCAGAGGCGGGGAGGTGAGTGGATAGGAGCGGCTGACTTGATGGATGACACGTGGCAGGGTAGGTCTCAGTCATGATTTTTCTTCGAAGTACACAAGTCTTCACCTTCTTTGGTCTTCTCTTTGCGTCTCGTTCCGGTCAACATGCTTAAGGTGAACGTTAAGGTGTTCGTGAAAGGTTTTGGCTCGGCCCTCCGCTTCGGAAGCAGGGCTACTTTGGCATCGGTCTACGCTACGTCAGCAGGACCCGAGCGGTGACCGTCAACTAAGGGACGTCGCAGAGGTCAACAACTCAACTACTCGTCGTGGGGTGAAGATTTCCGCTCCGCGACCCCACGCCAGACTCACCTTCCGGCGTGTGTACACACTACCGACGAGATTGTGGTCGAGTCCACAGTCAGCGGGTACACAACATGAAGGATCCAGCTACATCGGAGTAACCCCTCCGTCAGCTGACCTCCGGCGCGTGCATGAGTGGCTGTTCGGGAATTTCCGAACTGCACTTATACCACAGCAGCACGAGCCTCTAGTCAGCCATGATGCCACCCCGTCCAGTCCGGTCCGAGTGAAGGGATCCGATCGACCCATTCTTCTCTTCCGGACTTGATCGATTGGAAGGGTTCTCCGGGATTGGGACGACCCGACTGGGACAATTCATGCTGGTACGCTGGAATCATCGTGTCCACCGATGCGCAGCTTGGACTTCGCCAGGCATGGGCTGGAAAATCTTCAACCCGAGCTTCCTTGGTCGCGAGCTTGGCTCGAGGGCAATCAAAGGCGTCACTCAGGCGTGTGGGGCTGGGTCGTCGCGTCGGGGCTATATGAATCCGGATATCAGTATACGTCTTCTGGATTGGTTCATTTGGATCGGTCCATCTGGAACCTGTAATGGGCTGCACCAGCCCTATTACATGGCAATCTGATTACAGATTGGTGTGTACACTTACACACTTCTATCATGGACATGACATGCGGATAGACATGCCAATGTTGACGCCACAGTCATTCTTGACGGCAGTCAGTAGTCATTTGATTGCACGCGCGCATCCATGCGTGCGAGGATGGTTCCTGCTGGGAAACTATCAGGTGACGAGACCGACGTGTCTTCTGGTAATGGCCTCAGCCAATCAGAACGCACCACGTCGCGGGACGAGTCCTTCCAGTTTGAAGTTCAAGTTCAACCTGATTCAACCCAAGGTTTTATATCACAGG
>JAADXZ010000680.1:0-15657 GCA_023338055.1 Phytopythium mirpurense
CTCTTGCGGCCATCCGAGAGTTCCTGGCGCTCGGCGAGTGGACGGGCGTCGTGGGCGTCGTCTGCTTCGAGCAGAGCGTGTTTGACGCCTTCACGGAGGAGAAGAGGCAGGTGCTCGAAGCCATCAACGCAAAGAGGGCCACTCAAGGATAGTGCCGTCTGAGTGTAACCAGGGCAGACGTCACGGTCGTCGCAGCCGTGCTGTGGGTGACTTGTCGTGGCTGCATTCCTTGCAATGGCATCAGTACACAACACATCAATTCATACTGCTGCGTCGTCTGTTGAACTATGGAGTCACCAGTGCTCGCGATATCAAGTCAGAGGGTAAAGTAGTACGCGCTTTACATTTTTCTGTCTAAAACGCTGTCTAAAAGGAGGTGACGGGTAAACATGAGAAGACTCGATAGCGTCTAATCGGACATCCAAAATTGAGAATCCACATCACACGAGCTAGCAACACATGCTTAGACATTGTTGAAATGCGATATCAGCAATGTCTAAGCATGCATTGCTAGCTCGTGATGTGGGTGGAGAGTGAACTGGGTCAGCCGCGGACAGCTCAGGTATGCAATTCCCTTCACGGACATACTGAACCCAGACCTGGCATCGAAAGGCGTGGCCACCTGGGGGGCAAAGACAGATCGTCATCTGCATCCACGCTGGTCTGTCTCCCACAGCTGGCTGAATAGCTCTAGTTGTTTATACTGCGGCCAAGGGCTGCGTCTCTGTGGTACTAGCTCTTGTGCTGGCTGTGTGCGGCACTGACGAAGATCTTTATTGTCTCGAGAAGCACGAGGTTCCTTCGTAGCTCTTGGCGTGATCGCCCTTCGTGGTTGCTTCTCGAGCACTGATCGCCAAAATGAGGTCGTCAAAGAGAGAGAGAGAGACAGCACCGATAAAGCCTTCGGCACCTTTCACATGCATTGCCATCCGACGGAGTGAAGTATTTACCGTACCGCCAACAGTCGAGGAGGATACAGGGCTACGCGATGGCTGCGGTGTTCTCGTTGAGAACGAGTTGGACGCGTCGTTGCGCGACGGGTCGGTACTTGACGTTGAACCCGTCGTCCGTGGTGCCTAGCGACGCAGTTGTTGGAGTGTACTTGGGTCCTTCCCAATAGATCTTGCAGCACTCGTCGCACTTCCAGAACTTGGTGACCGACTCGAGCGCCTTCTGGACGTTCTTGGACGTTTGCTTGCGCACAAATTCGAGGTCGACGACCGCAAAGCTGGTCGAGTTGCAGCGCGCACAGCGCGATGCTCGCTCCTCACGCTTCCACAAGAGCCCGAACTGCGCCTTGACTTCGCGGAACTGCTTGAAGCACTCGTCGTCGGATAGAACAAAGCAGGCCCCGGCGTCGCGCCGACCAGGCAACTGCGTGTCCCGCGTCAGCACGATCCGGTTCTCCCGCGCGGCCTTCGCCAGCATTTCTCTCTTTGGGTCGTGCACGCTGGACGCGGACATGTCCTTCCAGATCGCGACGTCGACGCCAGTGGTCCGTAACCATCGCCCGACTTGCGCCACCATCGAGTCGGCGAGGAACTTGTATTCGAGTGCGCTCTGGGTGTTGCCGATGGCTGCGTTGAGTCCATTCCCGACGCAAGATTCGGTCAGTCTGGTCTCCACGGCTTCGTCGTCAGTCATGCCGGTGACGGCGAAATCGGCGATGCTCTCGATGTCGATGACCGCGAAGAACGCTGCCGATTTGAGCCAGACGACCGTCTCAGCAGAGCCACTCCCTGCAGCGAGATAGCTCGCGTTCTGGAGGCTGCTGTCCGCATACACTGGGATCCTAGCAGTGGAGCTGGTGGTTGAAGATCGATGTCCAAAAGGAGCCACGGTGCCAGGAGCAAAGCCGAAGACTTTCGCACACTCGGTTGCCGTCGCGAGGCGCACCTTGCGACGTCCGACTCGGAAGGCACGAGCGAGCTTGCTCATATCCAGCTTGCGCCGAGCGTCAATGCATACAACGCTCGGTTGGTCTGCAACGATAGCACCACAAAAGTGAGGATGTGTTAGATACAAGTGGCGCAAACATACCGAAGGCAGTGTGGCACCGTACCTGCGGCGAAGAGGCAGATGCTGTTTACCGGGCAGAATTCTTCGCATCCAGCTCCTCCACTCGATGCGCGCAGCAGTTGGAGGGTCGTGTAGCGCACCAGTGACATCTCTGCAAACCGAGGGTCGTTCTCTTGGTAGCGAGCGATGATGCTTTGGCACTGGTCAACCTTTTGGCGCCAAAACTTCACGACCTCTTGCGAGGTCACGAGAGAATGGGTGGCCGCCGACTCAGTGACTCGCGCCTTCCACACGTCTTGGTAATTGTTGCGTCTTGAAACGCATTGCGCAACGCTTTCTACGCCCAGACGCGTTGCGAGCGACAAAGTCGACGCGTTGAGACTCGTGCTGACGGAAAGATACGATGCTTGTGAGTGAAAGTGAGGGGTTGTGCTAGCGAGAAAGTCGTGACATACCTATTCGTCTTCGCGATGATCTCCACGATCTGAACGAGGCAATACGCGTCGAGTGCTGCGTACTCGAGCTGCTGACTGGACAGCGGGCGTTGCTCCCAATCCGAAAGCTGCATTTTCTGTTGGGAGGTGAAGGACACGACCGGGTCAAGAGGCGCCAAGAAGAGCTCGTGACGCAGGTGAAATGGTCGCACCTTGTTCAACGGCTTGCCGAGAAATCTTGTAGTTGCCGCGGAGAGACTGTTGCCTCCAGCCGAGCCGCTCGAAGTGTCGTTGATGATTTTGAGCTATGCATGAAATGATCAGCACCAGGTGAGTATTGCGTCGATGAAAAAGAGATTGGGGAATAACGACGTACATCAAAGAACGTTGTGATCTCCGTGAAAGCAGCACGCTCCGGGAACGTGCCGCTCAACACTGCATAGCACATATCACAAATACAATCTATGAGTTGATCAATTGCATTCCAGTTCTGGGGTAAAGTCGGTTGACTTACCTTTCAAGTCGGATTCGAAGTTGAAGCCAACCTTCAGATGCTTTACTGAGGTGAAGAGTCGATGGAGAAAGCTCTCAAACAGCAGATCCGAGTCCTGCGGCATACAGAGAAGCGTTAGAGCAGATTCCCGCGTACATATATCCAATCCGAGCAAATGGCTTACATGCAGCTTCAGCAGGTCGACGATAACAATCGCCGAGGCCGACGCGATTTGCAAGATGCTGGCAACAGGCGAGCTACTGGATGCCGAGCGCGAGGATACCGGCTTCCACTCCACGTCCAGTCCGACAACATGACGCTGCGATGGAGTTGCTGTCGTCACGCCATGAGCTTCGTCTTGATCTTGGTTCAACGGGAAGAAATGATTGATCGCTTCGCGGACGCCGTCCTCCGAATCACAGAACACCACCGCGTCTCTGCCAAGACGTAGCTCGAGGTACTCGTTCTTTGTTGAATCGGAGCTCTGACTGTTGCGAGGCGAGGATGATGCCTCCGCTTCACACTCCGCACTCTCCGAGACCAACTTCATCAGCTCTTGCTTGTCATCTCCGGCTGGGATTCGCTCAAGCAACTGAGTGGCAAACGACACTTCCCCCACCGCAAGCATGTGCGTAAGCAGCATCCTTTGGAGGTTCGGGTCGCTCCCAACAAAGGTGATCGCCAGTTGCCACCGCTTGTTCTCGATCAGTCGAGCTAGACCGTCTCGGCTGTAGAGGATATCTACCAAACATTCCCGCACGGTACACTTAGCGACCGTAAGAAGCGCATTTACCAATTAGATGAACTCACCGATGCTCGGATACGCCTCCTGCAGCGCAAAATTGGATACCAGGCGATGCGCCTACAAACCCAACAGTTGACGTGTGAGCAATCAAGGTAATGCCCCTCGCCCTCTGCCCTACGTACTCGTTTGAAGTCGCGGACATTGATGGCTGTCTCAACCAGGATCTTCGCGAGCTCTGTAACCACAACAGTAGACCCACAGAGCTGCATGTGAGTCACCGATACTTCGACAAAACAGAGCGGACTGATGCGTGACGCACTCTTCGTGTCGCTGTCGTCAAATGTCCGCACTAGCAGCTCCGCCGACACCCAGTCCTTCGCCTGCGCCATCGCTCCCGCGATTTCTGGCAGCCGCGTCTGCGCTTGGCGGTGGATCGCACATAGCTTGATCACTGCGCTGTGGTTCTTGGAGCTCAGTAGTCCATTGACGGCTTCGTCGACCAACGAGGAGTCGATGTCGGTGATATGGAACACCTCGATGAGCTCCACCAGCAGCTTTTGATCCTGTTCCAGGCACAGCCGCATGGCCAGCAAACTTGTGAACAGCTAAGCAAGCTTGATAATAGTGCAGATGTATGCCCACCACGGTCGATCCGCTCCCCAAGCCGCTCACGCAAAAGTCTCGCAGCTTTGTGTTCGTCTTTCCCTCGATTCGGCACAGTCGGCGGTGATCGCGCGCCGCCTCCCCGTCCATCAGCGCCTTGAGCGCGTTCACGACCAGAAACGCAAGCGGGGACGTGGGCTGCGCTTTGTCCTTGCTCTCCTTCTCCTTCTTCTTCTTCTTTGTGGCATCAGCTGTCTTGGGTGGCGGTACGCCGTCATTGGAGCCCAACCGCACCAGAATGTCCGTCACGAAGCGCCAGAACGCTCCGTCGGCCTCGCTTGACCGACCAAAGGCGTCCGCTAGCACCTTTTCCAGGTGCTGGAACTTGTTGGGCACCCGCGCGAGCTCTCGCCCGTAGAATGCGCCGTGGAGGCGGCGAATCCACGCGGTGGCCGCGGTACCTGCCTGACCCACCGTCCCGTCCTGCTGGGGATCGTATATCGCGGCCAGGGCGTCGCTCAGGTCGCCTGGAGAGGGCGATACAGGTACTCCGCTCGTCATGTCGCTCCGCCTCGGGTCCCAGAATGGAGGCGCCAGTGCGACCTGTTCACCGTGCATTCCGTCGTACCCAGCTTGAAGTTCCAATCACGTGATTGGATGAGGAATGGTGAGTGAGGGTCTTTTCGCGAGTGGGTCAACCATGTAGTGAGTGATGGTCACTTCAACAACCACTATAAGTTGCTGGTGAATTCTCAAGTTGCAGGAAAGTTTCAGCAACGTTTACAGCTGAGCTGTGGCCGCCATCATGATTGTGATCAATACCAGGCATGCGCGGCGCCCAGGAGTTGGCGGCGCGCTTGGAGACGCAGTTCCGCGCGCACGCGTCGGTCCACGGACGCGACAGGGAGGCGCCCCAGCCTGGAAACTACTCGCTGGACAGAGGAGATGGCCAAGGCGACGAGCGCGCGGCGCTGGCGTGCGTGGAGGCGCTTCACGGCGCGTTCTACGCCGCGGCTCCGGTGCGCGGCGCGAACCGATTTCTCGATATGGAGGAAGCGCTCGTGGACGTGTTTCGGCGCTTGAGCGTCGGCGCTGAGCGGGCATTCTGGGACTTCTACACTCGCGTTGTGCTGCTATTGGCGCGAGAGAAGGACGCGAGAACCCATCGCCAAGTGCTCCAAAAATGTACTGAGAACCGATCCGATAACGATTGCGACGGGGACGCAGGACTGGACGATGCTGATGCTGGCAGCAAGGGCGCGGCTACTATTGCCAGTGTTGTGGCTACGCACCGAACGACGGGCGGGAAGAAGAAGAAGAGCAAGAAACAGTCGCAGCCGTACGCGCCACTTGCATTTATGGTCGTCAACGCATTGAAGAAGCTCCTGGAGCCGGCAGAGGACAGCACGGACCAACGCGCGTACTGCCAGAAACAAGGCCGCGTCAATGCAACGCTCCGTGACTTTTGCGGTCAAGGTCTGAGTGACGCGGGCTACGTGGTACGTCCATCGAGCTTGTCGTTCCTCTCATTTGGAATCCCATCTCGTCTCGCACTGACAATTGCAGCTGCTTCTCACGGCGCACTTACCTCTACATAGGACAAAAAGCTTCTTGTGGAGATCATTGAGCTGTTTTCCGTCACCGATTTGGACGTCGCGCTCGTCAAGCATGCGGCAGACTCCCTGGTCTCGACGAAAGGCTTCTCGACGTTGATCAAGCTAGTGGGCATTTTTACCACGGTCGACTGGTCGCTGGGAGACTTGATCAAGGCGATGACAAGCTCAAAGGACTGGTCGTCTGCCGAGCTACTTGTCAAGACGCTAGAGCACTCGCCGAGCAAACGTACGTGGCGATACTACTGCTCATTCCGACTCATCCGCGAACTCCGAGCTACGGACCGATCCTAACGTTAATTTCGCTGCTGTAGCTTTTGCACGGCTCCTTGTTGATGAAGCTATCGCTGTCCAAGAGTTTAAGCGCGTGAGTTTCCTGCTGTTCTGGTACCACCACGAGCCTTGACTTATCACACTTCGCGTCCACGCAATCGGCAGGCGCATAACCTTGTTCACAAGTTCGCGCTTCAGGAAGCATACCCAGACATCGGTGCGCTTTGTCTTCCGATTGACCGTTGCCGCACGCGTTTCATTAGGCTGACAGCATGGCGATCTCTGCGCAGAGAACTTGTATTTTCGCGATGGCCTCATGAAACTGATCGAGAAGCAGCGCTGGGACATTGCCATCTCGTTTGCCGGAACCGACGACACTCTTCGACGGACAGTGCTCGAAAGCATGGTGGCAGCTGGCGAGTTCTTCCGTGCAGTGCAACTCGCCAACGTGCTGCAGCTCGAGGACTTCCACATTAGTGGCGATCCCCACGCGTTCCATCGAGGGAACTCCCAGCTTCACGGCAACACTTTTGCTGCTGCTGTGAATGGTTTCTTGGAGCTGGAGCTGGATTGCGCCCAAGACGTGACGTTTTGCTCCACCGAAGTGGATGTTCGAAGCGCGTTCGATTTCTTCTTCGGGTATGACAGTGCATATCAAGCGAGTAGCAGCGCCTTCGCGGATGGGAGTGACAGCTGCTTGTATACGTTCGACCGTGGTCACGTTGTTGGTCTTGATGTCGAGTGGAAGCCAACATCGACCAAGCTTGCAGCTGCGACGGGGTCATTGTTAACCTCGGCGGTTGCGAGTATCCTTCAAATCGCAACGGCGACGCGAGTGTTCATCGTCGACTTGCTCGAGTTGCATGTAAGACTTTGCTGTTGGAGGTGGTATGCTCTCAGTATTTCAAAGACTAATCTGTGTTTCCGTGTTGATCTCGTACAGGAATGCTCCTACCTCTTCGACTTCTTTCTACCACGCTTGTTCAACTCGCCAGAGCATCTCAAAGTTGGCTTCGGCTTCGACACGGACCTGAAAGGTGGGTAGATTGCCGATTCTCCGCTCAGCCCTCAACTAACTATGCGTTTTCGTTGCTCAGTACTCCATCAAACGTTTCCAGAGAGGTCTGTATGTCGAGGGGCTGCGCCGTTTCTCGAGGTATGCCTTCAGGTTTGTGTTCTGTATCTCGAAGGCACAGTTTGACCTGGTCGACCATTGCGATGCACAGTTCAGCTCCGTCGTGCACAAGTTTTTCGGCGCGTCGACCGGCAACAGCCTGTCGAGCGCAACCACCACCATTTTGGGCAAGCCCTTGGACAAGGTACTTTGTGAAGTAGCAGCTTTGATTACAATTGACTATGATGGCCTGGTAGTCGATGCACTTGCTGACTCGCTCCATGGCTATGCTTTTTGTACGACCACTCAACAGAAGATGCAGCTCTCCAATTGGGACGACCGTCCGCTTTCTCGTGACCAGCTCACGTATGCCGCCTTGGATGCGTACTGTCTCGTTCAGATCGTCGACAAGCTGTACGCTGCAATTGCGCTCACATTCCGACACTATTGGTGGGGTATTGACCGCTCTTCGCATGACTATCAGCATGCGTGGCGCGCACGAAGAACGAACAGAAGCCTCACTTCCGTCTTGGGGCGAAATCACTCCAATTATTGGTCCTTTGTCTCTGTCATCGCTGCTAGAGGAGGACGACGCCAAAGCTTCCATACAACTCAGAAAAGCGTATCGCTTGAAGTGGAGTGAGAACCGCAGCACAACAGGAGGAAGCCCTTGGTTCGTCCAACCCGATCGTCTACGTGGTCCCGACGAGATCAGAAGCTATTGGGACCAGCGACTGCAAGTGGCCAGAGGTCAAGCTGGTCTCAATACACGGCTCGAGTTCCTTCCGGTCGCCGACGCGCATGACCTCCTCAAGCACCAAGCAGCAGATGAGCATCCGACCGTCATGGCCGTCAACACTATCTGCTTCTTTGCGGACGGTACGAGCTCTTGATGGGCCGTGAAAGTGGACAAATTGCCTGGTTGCCCATGTCCTGACCAACTCATTGCGTTTGTTGATAGAGCGTCCATCGGTTGCGTGTATCGACGCGAGCTGCAAGCTCGATACAGCTCAACTAGCGGTCCTGATTGGCATTAGTCGGCGCAGGGTCAAGCTCGCGACTGCACTCGAATGCCAAGCACACTTTGGGTTCGCGCCAGGGACGATCCCTCCTTTCGGCCACGGACCAAGCATCTCCACCAATGACGGAGCCCACGACGACGACACCTTAGAGGTTGCCATCTATGCAGACGCGAGCCTCCAGAACGCTGAGCGCTTGCTCTGTGGCGGAGGATCGCCCAACGAGCTATTGTGTCTCGACTCTGGCGCGTTCTTCGTAGTGGCCAACATCGAAGCAGTTGCTGACATTCAACACGGCGTCTCGGCGTTCAGCTCGGCCGCATCACCCGCAACAGGCTCCTCATCCGCCAGTAACGACGCGTCGGCAGTGTATCAAGCGGCACCGACGACCGAGCGAGAGCTCAAGTTCTTGGCCGACTCGATGGTCGTGCGTGTGGGCAAGTGGCTGCGGACCATGGGCCACGACGTGGTCGTCTGGGACCCGTACGCTTTCCCCAAGAAGACCGAGGCGCACGACCACAAGGCCGCGCTACTCGCTCTAGCCGCGCGGGAGCAGCGCATCCTTCTGACGCGCGACAAGAAGCTCGCGAGCCGGCGCGACGCTGGCGCGTGCTTCGTCGTGTCAAGCGACGACCCGCACGAGCAGTTCCGCGAGGTGCGCTCGCACTTTGCCCTGCAGCTCGTGGAGTCGGAGATGATGTCGCGGTGCGCGCGGTGCAACGCCAAGGGCTTCGACGTCGTCGACGCCGACTACGTGCGCGCTCAGCAAGACGACGAGGTGCACCCGAACGTGCTCGAGGTTGTTACCGAGTTTTGGGTCTGCCGCGTGTGCCGCAAGATCTTCTGGGAAGGACCAAAGTTCGCGTCGTCGTACCAGAACGTACGCCGCATGTTCGACGACCAGGACAGCGTTGCGAATGGAAAATGAAACGTCGCGGCCTCTTGCAAATAAAAGGGAAAGAGAGAGATGGATAGCCTGCACTCGAGCTCCTACGCATCCACTCCCTGCTTCGACACACAACGGTCAAGCACTCCGAGCTGCTGGCAGAGCTCACGGAAGAGCGCGTCCGTACGCGCGCTGTCGAGCTTCTCTTCGTATTCGTAGCTGGGCACCCAGACGAGTCCAGCATGTGTGATGCGCACGAACACGGGGAGCTGGCGATGCAGGAACTGTTGGTACCCTCGCTTGCGGAACTTGGCCAGCAGCATGCGCGTCGTGAGCGACGTCGACCGCCGAGGGACGCGCGGGGCAGATCCCGAGGCGGCTGCCGTCGTCCCGAGGGCGTTTCCTACCGTGGTGTATGCCGTCGTGATGGCTTCTTCGCGCTCAATGCCCAGGCCGTAGCCGATGCCGCTGGCGTCAGCGATGCGCTCGTCGTCCATCACGAACCCGAGCGCCTCGACCATGCGCACGACGCGCGCCTTGCGCTTGCCTCCAACTGTGGACTCGTCCTTGTCGGCTGGCGGAGCCGACGGGAACGGCACCAGCACGGGCGCGATCAGCGGGTGGATCTGCAGGAAAGCCACGCTCGAGTACTCGGGGACGCGCCGCAGCTCGAGCCCGGCCTGCTTGGCCTTGCGCTTGACGGCGCCCACGAACTCGTCGGTCACGATGCCGCTGCACGCGAGCCAGCGCACGTCCAGGTGGTACGTGCGCGTCACGTCCATTGTATCCTCCAGATTCAGCAGTACCCACTCCGTGCGTGTGTCTTCCGACCGAGCCTTGGACCCCGACGACGCTGGTGGGTGGAGCGGACCGGGTCCCCCAGGCGCCACCACTGCCGATAAGGAAGAGGAAAAGCTCGACGGCGAGACGGAGGCGGACGACGTGCGACAACAGACCTTGTAGCAGCGCGAGTTGAAGCCTTTGGGCAGCACTGTAGCCGGTCGGTGGCCCACACCCGTGGTATCCATCTCCACAGTCACGGAGATCGTCTCGAGAGAGCCATCGTCGTTGGGCGCCACGCGCGACTGCAAGTAGTCGAGGAAGCGTGCGAACTTGGCCGCGTACGTCGCCGCAATCGCATCCGCTTCCCCGCTGCTGCCCTGTTCAGCGGGGAAGGTAGGCGGCACGACGGCGAAGCGGACGCGCCGACACTTTGACCGGTCCGACATGTGGTCGTGGTACCCGCAGAGCAGGTGGTCGGTCGCGTTCCAGTTCTCGTCATGCGTCGGGAACGGGTGGAACTCCTGCTGCAGCGGGTGGAAAGACTGCGTCGCGTCCACCCAGACAGAGTACCGATACGAGACCCTCTCGGGAGGCAGAGGCGCCAATGCTGCCGCTGGAACCGCCGCGAGCTCTCGCTGGGCCGCGGACCGCTGGAAGTACTGTTTCACCTCGATGGTCTGCCGCTCCGGGTCGTAGATGAGCTGGTGGATGCGGTGGCCCGTACTCAGGTGGTAGACCAACGTGTGCGAGTCGGGCGCCTGGTCCAGTCGCCGCGTCGAGTACCGCCCACCTCCCCCGGATCCAGTTACGCTGCTCGAGGTGACGGACTGCCGCGCGCGACTACCTTTCGTGTCCGTGTCGCCACTACTGTCGCCGCTCAGTACGAGCTGGAAGTCGCACGCCAAGCGCTGGCAGATCATCTCGATCAGCAGCTCGTCGTGGTTGTTGTACTTGGGCACACTGTCGAAGCGCGATGTGGACGGCAACGTCAGCGTGTAGAACGACTCGGTGTACAAGTCGCGCAGCTCTTTGGGCGACGGGAAGTAGTCGGTCGTGAGCGGCAGGATTGCCGGCGTCACGAGGCTCTTCCAGTCGGGACCAACGTACAAGAGCTTCTTGCTCGCGGCGAACTTGTGGACCACGTCGCTGCCTTTGAGTATCTGCTCTTGGTACCGGACAGGAAACAAGTGACTCCATCGACGTCGGTCGACTGAGAAGTGCTGCGAGGACGCGTCCAGCGCCTCGGCTGAGTAGTGGAACGGGTTCACGGACGGCTTGCTCACTTCGTTTGCCGATGCATCGTTCAAACCGTTGCTTTCTGGCGTCGCGCCTCGCAAGTGAGCGAACCCGCTCATCGCTCCTGTTGTAGTGGACGGCGTCGACACTTGAAACACCTCCGATTGGCCGCGCTTCATCCCCGTGTACGTGAACTTGGACGGGGAAATCTTGCGCAGCTGCTGGGAGGCCCGTGTGCCGGGTGTGGGGCCTCTAGTCGTCGAAGTTGGAGCCAAGGTAGTCGATGTTTCCGAGACTCGAGTCATTGTGACGGCTCTCTGCAACGGCTGAAAGCTCGACTGGTCGGAACGATGGCTGAATGCTGTGGATATCGCAGGGGAAAACGAGGAGTGGCAGCTCTCGAACCGCGACGGTGCGAACCAACGGTCCTTTGTCGCTCGGTCCGGCGACACCATGTGGCCTTGCCCCCTCTCGACCTTCAGGCTCGAATGCTCGAATTGCTGCGACGAGTCGAACGACTTGCCCAAAAGAGCATACGAAGGAGCGAGTGTCGGGGAAGGTGGAGAAGGTGGCGACATGCCCGAGTTGCTGGGCTGCTGCGCTGGTTCAGAAGCGGAAGCGCTCGCGCTTGACTTCCGACTCATGATTGCAACTGGATCTGTTGGGGCATACTTGGCTCGACCTTGGCTCGACTCACTTGGACGCTCGGCGGTTCCGCTGGTGGATCGCTGGGGAAGAAGCGGCGTCGATGCGGGCGTCGACAAGTGATTATCGTCTCGTGGAGACAGGACCGAGCTAATGGTCGAGTGGTTCGAGCGAGCAGAGCCCGCTTGGACGCTTTGACGACTGCCGCGATCCCCATCGCTCGCCCAATCGATACCCCGATTGAATGCTTTGCGCTGGTTCGCCTTAAGCAGGCTGCTCATGTCTCCGTCGAACGTCTTGCTCGTGGTATCGCTTCGCGCTTCCTCTAGCGACGGAAGACACTGGAATTCAGGCATTGGTGTTCCGCTGACGCCTCTCAAGCTGATCGACGGGCTTGTGAGGCTGCCGACGCACGAAGTAAACACCTCGTCATCGTACTCGAGCAGCGCCTCGCGCGTGATGAGCGACAGGTTCAAATTGGTGGCCGTGCGTTTGATCGTTGGGGCAATCGAAAGCGCGTAATCTGGCGAACGGCTGATCTGCCACTCGCTTGACGGGAACGCTGCTACCGTTCTCTCAGAGACCGAAAGCTCATCATGGTACTCCGTCTCTGGATCCTTGTAGCTAGTGGGGGCACGAAGTGTTTGACACTCAGTGAGAGAGGTCATCTCCATGCTCTTGAGCTCATCCTCGAGGCTTTGCATGACACTTTTCTTCTCCTCCACAGCTGCGGCTGCACGTCGAGGGTACCCGGGAATGACGTTCCGCAGCGCTGCAGGCAGCGGTGACACCTTCGCTTTCGATGCTGACGCGTCGAACATGCGGAACGGCGGCAGCGGCATGAACTGTTGGTTGAGCTGTCGCTGACACTTGCACGCGTGCGTGCGATGCGAGAAGAGTGGGCTGGCATATCCTGACTCATGTCGACCCATAGACATCCAGGTAGAATGCTGCTGCTTGCTGTCACTGGGGCACTTGCAGTCAAAGTCGAGGAACGTGAGGTTCACCCAGTGCGGCACTTGGTATCGGCAGTCTGTGTCGGGATGCGGCACCATGCTGCGATCTGGTCGAGCGCTGGGTTTGGCTGATGGCAACCCATCGTCCACAGAATCCCCATCGAGGTCGTCACCATGGAGTGAAGCCTTACGAGGGCGACTGACACGTGTGAGTGCGTCGTCTGTACTGTTGGTAGTCGCTGACGGGCGCGGGTCGCGATAGATGAAGAGGGGGACGACGTGGAGAGGAGGCGCCGCGAGCGAGATCATGTCCATGCCCACGCCATTGTCCATCATGCGCTGCTGGGTGACCTCGGCGAGCTGCTCGCGGACATTAAAGACACTGGAGCCAGCGGTGACCAGGACGATGCTCTGCCCCGTGCGGTTCAGGTCGCGGTCCATGTGGTGCTTGTCCAGGACGTTGAGCGTCACGTTGATCGCCTCCAGGACGTTCCCGTCCACGGCTCGCGCTGGAACGCCGAACGGAAGCCGCGTCCACTTGACAAACCCATCCTTCGAGCCGTCGGAGTTGTCGTTGATCTGGCTGTGTACTTCTCCTTCGAGCGCCTCCGCCTCTTGAATCGTCCCAGTGCCTCGCCAAATGTTGTTGATGGCGGAATATATCTCGATCGGAGTAGACGATTCGTTGGCGCAAAGCTCGTACTCGGCGGGCATATACTCGTCCGGCCCGCGCCATCGGTGCGTTGTGTGGTAGGTGGCGAACTCCTTCTTGAGCGCCGTGCGCAGCTGGCCCCAGTCCGGACCCGTGTAGCTGAGCACGACGACCTTGTAGAAGTCCTCATAGAGTCGCCCTGAATGCGGATCCAAGTGGATAGTCGGCGCGTACCGCTTCGCCGCCACCGGCACGCCATCCTCACCGCTTACGCTTTCACTCGTGGTGCTAGTATCGTAGCACTGCCGGTTTGGCATCGAGAATGGCGGCTCGCACGGGTCAAACCCTTTTGGGAACTGGTCCGCGTCGTAAAAGGAGCGCGAGAAGACGATGAGCGTGACCGAGTGCGTGACCGAGGCGGCCGTCCAGCGCGCGATAATGTCGCGCAGCAGTCGGTCGATAAGCTTCTCGTAATAGAGCTCGCCGTCGGGCGCGAACTCCCACATTTCGGCGCTCATGTGCACGAGCCAGAAGAGGCGGCTGGAACGCGAGCGCACGATGATCTTGGTGGCGTCGCCGATGACGCCCGAGAAGGCCGGGGCGCCGCCCGCCAGCAGCCCCTCGACCTGCGAGCGGATGCCAAGGCACTCGACCGTCTTGCCCACGTACACGCACTTGCCAAAGAGCGCGACCTTGACGCGCCAAATGTCGGCGCTCGACAGGTACTGGTCCTTGAACGTGACCTCCATGTAGTCGGCCGTGGCGCTGCGCGCGTCGACGGCGCTCACGGCCACGGGCTGAAAGGCCTCGAGCCCGAACTGTGCCGCCAGCTCCTTGAGCAGACTGACTTGCAGCTTGCCCCGTACGGGCGCCAGCGTCGCCACTTGCACGATCAGCCGCGGGAGCGCGCGCTCGGGCTGCCGGAGCTCGACCAGGTCCATCGGCTTGACGCCCGGGAAGCACTCGGGGTTGAGCACCACGTACTCGCCGTTGTTGAACTCCGGACCGTGCAGCATGAGCGTGAACACGCCATTCGTGCTGTTGCTCGTCACTGCAGGGTTTACGTTGTTGTTGTTGTTGGTGGTGGAGCTGCTGCTGCTACTGGCGCTTAAGGGCGTGAGGGCGGCTGGCGCCTCGGGGTCGACTGAGGTGTTGTCACGACTGGCCGCCGCGCGTAGAGCGTTCAGCCGCCGCGCTCGGGCCGCACGTCGCATGCCCAGGCGCTCAGGGAGAGCAGGCGGCGTGTGGTAGTGACGCTGGTAGTGGCAGTTGAAGTGCTGGAATCCAATGTACCAGGAGGTGTCTCTATAGGTCCGGGCGACATGACCAATTATTACAATAATTTATTCCTTCTGGCATGATTGTTACGAATATTATTTTGTGCCCAAGCAGGATTCTGTCCCAAAGCAAGGAACTCTCTGGTGTGGGCCACATCATCCCGAAGAGACTCGTGATCAGGGCTCGGGATGAATACCCGCCAAAATCAGCACCACCACAATAATGCAGTTATTCGGCATTTTGCAAACGCATTTTGGCTCTACATCAGCACCTCCAGTATGACAGGATCCATCGACTTGCAGAGGCTGGTGTAAACGACCTTGGTCTGCGAGAAGAACCGCTCGCACTCGTTCGATGTCGATGGCACCCAAGTCGACGGCATGTACGCGAGAGTGCAGTGGTCAGATGTCTTCTGCCTCGTATAAGCAGACGTCAAGAACGTTTTCTTTTCAGTAGGAGGTCGGTCGATGGCAGAGCCGGCCTTAAAGATGGAGCACTCCGCCTTCTCGCCAGAGATGAGCCGACAGTGTGGGGTCTTGAAGGGCAAGCGGCACCTCAGTGAGGCTCTTCATAATCTAAGCAAACGCGGTCGCCTCGTCAGCCTCACCGTCAGTCAATAGACGGCTGGCGAGATTGGTGCGCTTCATAGTGGCGAGGTTGGTGCTCCTGATAGTGGCAACGTCCATCCGTCTGAGAGCATTGAGTAGCTCTTTGTATCTTGGCACCATTGTGAACGTGCTTGGCCAGCGCGTTTTGTTGCTTACGACGGGTGTGACGGGGTCACACAGCACTATGCACGAGGAAGCGTGCACACCGCTCGCGGTGTATTAGGAACTTAACAGTCTAATATACTTGGCCTCACTATAGGCCCAAGTATAAAAATAACAATTGTTACTTTCCTTGCAAAA
>JAADXZ010000681.1:0-15596 GCA_023338055.1 Phytopythium mirpurense
CCCCCCCCCCCCCCATACACCTCAATCGAGACTTCTGGAGTCGATAGACACAAGATCGCGACGTCACATGTCACAGGCTCCTATTTGATATAGCCGTACGGTACCGGTTATCTACTAGGTACTACCGGTATATTGGCTTGGAGCATGGGACGGTTTTACCTGCAAGCAAGTTTCTGCACGGTTGACTTCAAGCAACGTTCATACAATTTGCAAGTGAAAACGACCATCACTCTGCAGAAAAGCCAGCAAAAAGCGCGGAAACCCCGCAAAAAAGAAAGAAGCAGCACTGCCTACAAGTAGCCAACGGCTTTCGATCCGACGGCCGCCCAGTATACAATCTCCAAGAGACGCAGCGCGGTCGTTGGCGGCTAAAAGGGTGCGGCCGGAAGATCCCACGCGCGCGCGATCTCGATCTCTGCAGGCCTCACTCACTGCAAGAGAAGCGATAACGGACGCCCGACGTGAAGGACGGGAAACGCCTGCCTGTGTGCTTGAGCGACGCGCGCGTCCCATCGCAGCCCGCGTGTTTTCGTTTCGCCAAGAGGTGCGGCTGTTGAGCGGCAAGGGGCGCGCCACCACGGTTGGAGCCTGCCATTTGATTGATCGAGCGGTCAGCGCGACGTCAACGTCTTCGCGCACGGATCGCACGTGCACGGAGGGAGTCTAGCGGTCGGCATGGAGGCGATCAAGACGAGCGGCAAGCTGCTACTGGGCGGCGATGGTGCCGTGAGCCCGAATACAAAGGGAGCCGCGGGCGGGGCGCCCGTGGCCGAGTGGGGCGCTGCCAACCGCCTCGAGCTGCGCGTCTGGGAGATGCTCCACCCCCAAGGCGACGTCTACAGCCCGCGCACGGGACACACGGTCACGAGCACCGGTGCGTGATTTGCGCGGTCGCCATGGCCGATGGGTTGATGCATCTATCTATTACGAGAGGTGCTGACGAGGAATGTCTTCCTTTTGCGGGGCGTAGACGGACGCGTGTACGTGTTTGGCGGCACGGATAGACGGCGGCGGCAGCAGGACCTGTACCAATTCGACATTGGTGCGATTAGCGGTGTATAGAGTTCCCGATCGATGCTGTATCAAGGATTGCTAACTGATCTTGGCGTGGATGGTGTGCACAGATACCAACCTGTGGTCGCAGGTGCAGACGCAGGGTCCGATGCCGCCACGCCGCTCGGGCGCGCTGGGCGTCATGCATGAGAACCGCATGTTCCTCTTTGGTGGATACGACGGCCGCGACGGCAACTACTTCAACGACCTCTTTTTCTTCAACTTTGGTGCGTCCACGCGCTGACTGGATTCCGATACTTGCAAGCTATGTGGATGATTCGTTTGCTTACTGACGGTCACAACAATAACACCGATAGAGAGTCACCGATGGGACGAGATGCCGAGTGTACATGACCAGCGACCGGCGGCACGTACGGACCACATCATGGTGCTGCACGAGTCGAGCATCTACATCTTCGGCGGCTACAACGGGTCCACCCGGTTCAACGACCTCTGCGAGTACAGTCTCGAACGCAAGCGCTGGAACCGTATCGACACCAAGGGCACGATTCCGACGCGCCGCTTTGGGCACAGTGGCGTCGTCCATGCTTCCAGCAACAGACTGATCGTTTTCGGTGGGTGGGACGGCCGCGACACGCTCAACGACCTGTACGAGTACAACTTCGTCACGCGCGAATGGCGGAGAATGGAGGCGCGCGGCATCAGCCCGCCACACCGATACCGACACACGGCGGTTATTTTCGGCGACAACATGTTCGTCTTCGGCGGCGTCGACAAGATGCACAGTCGATTCAATGACCTCCAACGGCTGGATCTCGGTACGTTCCCGTGCAATAGGCTGCTGCATGCAGCACAAAGCCATGCTCTGACCGTTATCTTCTTGGTTGTGCTTGACAAACTACAGTGACGAACACTTGGAGCGAGATTTGCACCTCTGGAAGTGTTCCAAGCAGCCGTACCTTTCACCGCGCTGTCGTCGTGGGTACGAAAATGTACCTGCTAGGTGGCTACGACGGCACTGACCGCCTCCAAGACCTTTACTCCATCGACATTGGTACGAAGCACTGCGTTTGTCAGGGTGAGTTCGGGACATTTGCTCACTGTCTGGTTGTTTATTCAGGCGCGCAACCTCCGCCATCTCTGATGGACATCTGCGCGGACTACGTGCGCACGAATATCGACACGCTGCTCGAGACGACAACGCTCAAGGGCATTCCGCGAGGTACAACGAATCGCTAAATGAGCCTTTTATGCCGTTACTAACCATTTCTCTCTGTTCCTTTCGTAGATCTGATTGACTACGTCATCTTCCAGAGAGACAAGGAAGGGAACTTGCGCGGCAATTGCAGGATTTGCAGTCCGGGCAAGTGCTGCGTCTATCGGGTGCAGCCAAGCGACGAGCCCACACCAATGTACGAAGTACCGCCAAGTCGCTGTAACTGCGGACATGCGCACTTCCAGCACGAGATTATCGAGGAATCGCGTACGTTTGCTGCCCTGACGCAATGGGTTATCGAATGTTGCGGCCATGTTAACGATCTGAATGATGGTGTCACTACAGGGCTCTACGGCAAGAGGACTGTCGACTCGACTTCCGCAAAGGGTAAGTGACTCGGTCCAACTGAATAGGCTGTTCATCCGAGAAAAGCTAACGGTGATGCCGTTGATGTGCTCCGTGACAGTCATGATGCTCTGCGGAACAATCTACAAGCGCCTCTTCGACTCGACGTCGTCGTCATCGTCGTCTGCCGTCCTGTTCTCGCCCAGGAGCGGGTGCTCGGACTCGGGAACGAGCGAGAAGGAGTGCGTGGCGTGAGGTTACGGCGCGGTGCTTCCTTCTCCTGCGCGTTCCCTATCTGCTCTTCGCCTGCTGCTGACTGAAGGCTCCAGGCCACGGCAGTGGTAAAGCTTACCACCACTATTATTTGCCGACGACGAGGAGGTACAATTACTACCGCTCTAACGTCAATTACACTGCGAAAGCTACCGGAACGAGGTCCCGTCAATGACCCTGCTGTCACACGCGTCGTCTATTGATGACGATGCGGTGGGTGCAATGATTCGTGCGGTGATTGTGGTGAAGATGGTGAAGTTTCAAGCACAGTGAAGCTGCATTCCATCGCCAATACCGTGCCCAACTGGATGGTTAGCACTCAAGAACTCACTGCCTTGACTAGTTGCTCAATCATGCCAGTGCATCATTGTTCCTGGCTTGATCAACACCGCTACTGTTCACTGGTGGCGGCTCGGCAGATCTCACGACAACACCAAGGAGCTCGAACTGCTCCCATTTTGCGACGCGAAACGGTTGGAGTTGCACTCCGCTTTTGCAAAAGCAAAAGCGTTTGTCCCCCAGATTAGCTGGTAAACTGTGGGGTGGATATAGTGGCAGTTTTACAGAATTCGGGCTATTGCACACGCTTTTCTGGTTCGCGCGCAATGTTGATAGACATTGCGACTACTATCGTATCGAAGGAGCTCAAATACCAGATCGAGACGCTACAGAATAGTCAATTCCGAGCTAGGAGCGACGCCAACTTAACGATAGCATCGTTGGCACGTATCACACGGTTCCGACCCTCCCATTCACATTTAAAGTGTCGCCACACAGCAATTATGCATCGATACACTCAGCACCTGCCAGAACTTATCGGTCCGTCACTAGCTGCTCGAATAGACTTTTGCCTGGTGCAGACGAGTATTGAAGTCGAGTTTGCCAATGCTTTCCTTCATCCGTGCGCGCGTGCTGCCCTATCGCCACCCTACGCGATAACCGCCCTCCCCAAACCCAAGCGTTTCGCCTTGGCACATACTCCAGAGTACATGCTAACAAAAGAGGAAATTAGAGCTGCGAGCGCACTGACGCGTCCAGTTGACGCGGCGCGTGCTTCTGGGGACGAGGCCGCGCATCCATGGGTGATAGTTGCGGCAAGCCCCGTGACAGTTGACGAGCTTCAAGTAGTCGAAAGTGTCCACCGTTGAGCGCCACATCTGCACAGGTCAAATAAGCTCAGGAACGTATGAATGCTGGCGAACGGAGGGCCCAAAAGCCGCGTCGAACGAGCGCATGCGTCATGGCTTTTTGCAAAGTGAGAGCTGTGAACTCCGTACGACCCAAAGATTTGTGTTCGGGCACAAAAAATTGGGGGCGCACGAAACATGCAACTTCAACATGACAGTCATTCTGATTAATATCAATATTATGTGTTCCACACTGTTTTATGGCTTCTGTCTATATTGAAGTGCCATACGTTGTACTTATTGTAATCTGTGTATCCTCGATACTCAGGCCTCTTGAGAAGTGGCATGAATGCCTACCTGCCTCGTTGGACATGAAATCGGTACTTCTGTAAACTCAAGTGAGGCACTCACACACTTAGCACAAGAAATCAAATTAGGCAGTATCTCGTATACAAATATCAAGTTAAATCCTCGCGGTAGGGCCTCCACTTGCGAGTGCGTCCGCGAGATCTACCAGGGGGAAGTTTTGTTGAGCTTGAAGCTGCCCCTCCATAGCGTAGTTGCTGAGGGAAGCACGCTGGGAGCTCTTGATCTGCTTCAGGAGGCTGAACTCGCTTTCGACGGTGTGCGTACCAGGCGAAATTGCTGTGAGGCTGGCGATAAATTCTACTAAGAGGCTGTACTTGCCTTCCGAGTTCACCGCCGCCCACGCCTCCGCGAACTCTGAGCGAGCAGTACCATCAACGCGCCGGTGAAATGCACTGTCTTCTGCGTATCGTTCAGCCAGGTTGATGCGCTGCTTCAATATGTCATTGCATGCAGCCTCGCCAAGTGTGTCAGTGAGTCGAGCTTTGTGTCGGTCAATTAGGCTGCGGAAGGCGAGTTCATCGCAAGCGATCACGTCTTGTGACAACTCTGGGTTGCGTTGACCCATCGAGGCGGCGGGCGCCAAGAGCCGGTTCCTGTGCCTCGTGGTGCTCAGCTTCCTGGACGAGCCCCCCGTCGAGGTGGACGCTGGGGACGGCAACGACCTCGAAGCAGGAGACGGCGACGACGACGGCCAACGCGGATCCCGACGCCAGGACCAGCGGTTGCTGATGACGCTCGTGATGCGCCTGCTGCGGCTCAACGTGACGCCCGAGTGGCAGAAGCAGCACATGCTCAACAGCAATGACCTCGGCAGGAAGATCCGCGTGTGGCAGGCACTAAGCGTGCTCGTGCCGCGCGTGGCGACTCTCTCGCTGGTAGACACGCACGTCGCGCCTCTCCTCCGGGAGGCGTTATCCACGCCGCAGCTGCCTGCCATGCGCTTTGCATGGAGACGCTGGCGATACAGCTCGTCGCGCACTTCCCTTGCGCCGTCATGGACAACTGCTTGCTGCCCCTGCTGCGCGACGCCAACCTGACGCCTCAGACGCCTCAGACGTCGCAGGTTGCCGTGATGCTGCTGCTCGTCGCTGACTACGCGGTGCACTACGCGCTCGACCGTCTCGTGCTCGGCCGTGAGGCCGACAGCGGTCGCGACCGGTGCGCGGCACTACTCGAGGGGGACGCGCGTGGCTGATCTTTCATTTTTGGCTACTATAGGAGTAGGCAGAGATAAAAGTTAGAATTAGGCATTCTGTCCCTTCTCGTAACACAACGCCTACTTTCAAGAGACCTGTCGATACTACGAGTACGTTTGTGTGTCCACATAAAGCGCAAACCACGGAATTTAATGTATACCACAGTGTTTATTGCGGTGGAGTTCGCGGTGGGACCTGGTTGCGAACAATCCTCGAGTCGAGTTCTTGAGCACACAACCGTCGTTCCCTCGTTCCAAGCAGTCGAACGACGATGAAGCTCGTCGAGTGGCTACTGGACCCGCGGCTCGCGAACATCTTGTCGTTCCTGGACTGGCGCGAGCTCTCAGGCTTCGACGATCCCGAGTGGCTGCCGCGCTTCCGGGAGCACCCATACCTTCTCGACTGGAAGAAGATCTGTCATCACTACTTCCCGTGCATGCGTCCGTTGGTGGTCATGAACGTCAATCGAGTCGACTGGAATGCTCAGTCTCTCTGGCGAAGCCCCACCGCGCTACTCCACGACTTTGCCACGCACATCGATTGAGACAAGATCAAGAGACACATGCTACACCCCTTTGACAGTCTCATCTATGGCAAGAAGCTACCATGCGGACGCGAGAAAATGTACGACGAGGCGAGCGGTCCCCTCGAGCAGGTGTTGGCGGAGCACGCTGACCGAGTTGACACCCAGCTGCTGGCGGACTATCCGAGCAAGTGGATGCTGCCCTTCTTCCAAGAACACCCCGAGAAGATCAACTGGCGAAGGATGTCCACAAGCGCATGCTCTTGGATGGCTCCGCTGCTCCGGAAACATCCTGACCGCGTCAAGTGGAAGACACTAACCCGGCGTCCGCGCCGTGACATCCTCGACCTCATGGTGGAGTTCTCGGGCCCTCTCGACTGGGAGTTCTTTCGCGACAAGACGCGTTCTGGATGCTGCCTCTATTGGTGCGGAATGTCGAGCGCGTGGACTGGACGAAGCTGAGCACGAAGCCCGAGAAGTGGATGCTCCCTGTCATCCACGCACACGCTGAGCGGTTTGACTGGGGCGTGTTGTGCTCAGACCCTCCAGCGTGGATGGCGAACGCGTTCTTGTCCAACCCGCAGCGACTGGACTGGGACAAGATCATGGAGAAGCGTGTGCCGTGGATGGAGATGCTGTTCATTAACAACACGGAGCGCGTCGACTGGGAGCTGCTCTGCGGGTCACCAGAGCAGTGGATGCTTCCTGTTTTCGTCCGCCATCCCGACCGCTTGCACTGGGGCACACTTCGTCAGAGTTTGACAACTCCCGCTGAGGATTGGCTTGACATGCCTACGGTCCTCTCTTCGTACCGTAGGAGACGCTCTCCAGCTCGGCAGCTACTGTTGACTGCATTCCATATTCATGTTGTGGGTGTTGGTCTTCTTCTGACCGTCGCCAGGTCTGTGGGCCGTCGCCAGATCTGTGGGCCGTCGCCAGATAGGAACCAACCTGCATGAACATAAGGGCACCGCGCGGGAACGCCGGCTTCCCAACAATTCACTTCTCCATTTACCCACAAGCACACGGGACAGCCCCTCTCCGAGCGAAGGGCAAGTCAGGCTGTCGGCGTAATGAGGCTCGAACCGATTCAAGCGCCCAGTCGTCAGTGGAAGCGAGCACTTGAGGACAGTCGCCATGGTCGTGGCACTAAGCATCGCAAGAGCGATCAACGTGGGCGCTGAAGCAGCTTTCGGATCAGTTTGGTCAGGATTTTAGAAGCGCTCTCGTCTGAGACGTTGAAGTAGTGTGGTAGTGGTGGTGGTCAGAGGTTCAAAGTACTTTCAGCAAGTCAAAGCAGGCATTTTAATCGTTGAAGTGTTCCTTGGCGAGTCACTTCCCAAGCTCGATATTCAATCTCGTTCTCTCTTTTAGCAGGCGTGGACTACACCACTGGAGTACCGACCACAGGAGTACCGACCGATCTTTGTGTTCCATACACAACTTCAACTTATTACAGCGTGTTCTCGCGCAAGTTGCCGCACATCCTTAGCTGACTGAAAGAGACCACTCGCCAAATCCTCCTCTTTCGATCGACCGATCTCCAGTATGGGGCAGCTCGTGCGCTGGCTGCTCGACCCACGATGCGCGGCCATCCTGTCCTTCCTGGACTGGTCTTCTCTCTCAGGTCGCGAGGCGCAAGAGTGGATGCTCCCGCTCCTCCGTGAGCACCTGGAGCTCGTCGACTGGGACGCCATGTGCGACTTTTACGAGCCGTGGATGCGGGACCTGGTGGCCGCAAACGCGCACCAAGTCGACTGGGAACGGGTGTCATCTAGCTTGAGCAAGGACGCGTCGAAGCTCTATCGCGACCACAATGAGCACATTGACTGGGGACGCGTCTGTGGAGAGATCAGCATGACGAGGGGTCATGGAGCGGCCACGGAATGGCTACGGGGCGTCATGGAAGACAACGTGGACCGACTGAACTGGACGGTGCTGCAAGGCTTGACGGTGCAACGGAACGAGCACAACTGGCTCGTCGCGTTCCTCATCGCTCATAGCGAGCGCCTCGACGTCGACAAGCTCTGCATGAAGCCCTTGCCGTGGATGCTCGAGGTGTTCGACAAGCACGCCGACCGCGTCGACTGGGCCAAGCTGTCTACCAAGGGGAGCGACTGGATGCTGCCGCTCTTCCGCAAGTACACGGACCGCTTCGACTGGAGTGCTCTGAGTCGGCACACCCGCGTCGGTATGAACAATGTGCTGTACGAGTTCCCCGAGCGCCTCGACTGGCCATTTCTCACGACCAAGGTTCGCAACTGGATGCCGCAGCTATTTGTCATGCACCCAGAGTTCGCCGATTGGAAGTTGCTGGGCCAGGAACCCAAGAAGTGGATGGTGCCCGTCATGCTCTCATCGCCGCACCTTTTCGACTGGCGCCAGCTGAGCGCCGACCCTCAGGCTTGGATGCTGAACGTCTTCTTGGCTCAATCGGAGCGCCTGGATTGGTCCAGCTTCATGGAGAAGCGGGCGCCGTGGATGGAGATGCTCTTCCGCCGCTCCCCGGACCGCGTCGACTGGGATCTGCTCTGCGAATCCCCCGAGTCGTGGATGCGGCTGCTCTTCTGCAAGTTTCCCGAACGATTGAGCTGGGACAAGCTGCGCTGCAAGATGGAGGACCCGTCGGGCCATTGGCTGAAGGAGATCATGTACCGGGAGCCGACTCGCACTCGTCCTGGTGGGCGATACCAACGTCAACAAGGTATGGAGCCAAGCGCGTCGAGGCGAAACAAGCGCAGGAAGACAACGCGCTGACGAAACCAGGAGTTGACGAAGTGAGTAATGGAGTGGTGGGCTCATCAATTGGGTGCTTTGGTGCCGAGCTACAGACTAATCATCGATGGAACATACTTCGAAGTAGCTTTGTAGATCCAACATCCCCCAAGTGTGATGACGCAGCACAATGTATTGCAGTGAATTGAAGCGGTGGTAGGCTGTCATCCATCTGCATCCACACGATGGGCGTTACTTTACTCACACTCCAGTCGCACCAACGAACTACCAAGTCCACGAAATGCCATCTCTTATTTGTCAAAAATCACCGATTCCCGTGCCTTTGAATGGACCTGTGGGACGCGATGGCGAGCAGACGGTCGAACCTTGGCTCTGGATGAACTAGAAGCGAACAACAAGCGATGACGCACGGGTGTGTGAGAGAGACGCTTGCGACGGCTCATGCGTCTTCCAGCTATTCTAGCATCGGATCGGTTTATCGAATGCGAATTTGATGTGACTGTGAGGATCCGACTGTGTGGTACGTCCCAACGATGCTTTCGCTCAGTTGGCGTCGCTCGCTAGCTCGAATCTAGCTATTCTAGCTATTCTGTAGCGTTTCGATCCGGTACTTGAGCTCATTAAATACGATAACAATGTCTACGAGGTGCGCGCGAGGTCCGCTATGTTTGTGGGTCAGCTTGTCAATCTCCTCATTCGTGTGACGAACCTCGACCAGACTGAAGGAAGTGTGTCGAGAGTCCACGATCATTAGCACAATCGTCGTGGCGGTCGACCCAGAGCTCTGCATCCAGAAGATCACGAACAGCACGCTGACATTTGCTACGTTTGATGAAAACCGTTCATCAAATCGGCGGGATTGCCCTCTATGAGCAAACACCCGACACGATTCAAAAGAGCTCTGATCGTCCAAAATTGAACGAATTTGTTGTCGGTCTAGGAACTCTGTCGTTACGCCACGTCCAACTTGGGTTTCGCTTCGTGAGTTCAATGACTGCCACACTGAGAGCGCCTGGGCCGCAACAATATCCATGGCAGATGTTGGAAGCAGGATCTAGTCGAATTGGACACTATAAAGCGACAGATATGCGATATCAAAAGAGATCATTGTTGTCGATAAGTAGCAGTTCACTGCGATGAATGCTCCTTCACTCCTTTGACAGCTCGGAATGGTTTTACTGGATAATGATTCATTTTCAAGCAAGCCATCGAAGCGTCAGCTGCAATACACTCTCGAAGATTTGACAGTGCTCTCTTTCATATTTCAAGTCTATACGTAAACGAGATTGGCTTGAAAACCACCACACAATTCGTATAGATGGGGACGCTACCTCGGCTCGTGACTTGGAGCAGCACTTGAGGACCGCAATGACCAAATAGCGACATCGTGCCATCAGACCATGCAACTTTCGTCTCGAAATTGCGAGTGAATGTCAATGCTTGGAGGCCAAGAACTCCATTTCCGAGGTTCATGTGTGGTCATACGATGACGCAGCAGCAGTTAGGCGATCCGCTTGAACCACACTACTCCAATATGGTGAATCATAATTCGGATGACCGAGCAAGCAGACGTGGATGAAAAGGGCCAATATGGCTTCTAGCGTTAATTCTGTTCATCACTTGTGCAGCCAGAGAAAGGAGAAGCTGTAGTCGTGCCCAAGGTGCTCGACGGACGACTGAAGTATCACGGTGATCCAGAGCGTGAGCATGCTCGCGACAAGCTCGCGCTTGTATCCCAGCGCAAACACGAGCTGCGCGCTGGGAGAAAGCTGAAAGCGTTTCGAGAGCGTCACTTGCAGCGTCACGAATGACAGCAGCTGCAGCGCGCCAAATAGCAGCAGATTCCATGATACGGCGGACAACTCGGTGGTATCCATTGTCCGTAGAAGCGGGTAGAACGCGCGGTTGGGCAGCTGGTACATGACATGTAGGTAGCAGAAGTAGCCGATGGGGACGAGCACTTCGATGTACTCGACGAGTAACAGCGTCTCAACCACGCGCAGCAGTCTCAGCGTACGGTTTACCAGTCGGTCGCACTCCTCGGATGTTAGTTTGGAGATGTCGATCGAAGTGGTTGCGTCAAGACTGTTTGATCTATGTGTAGTCGCAGGTTCATGGATACTTGTTGAGCGCGCAGATTCGCCTGTAGCACTGGTTGACGGTTGTTGGGTCGGTAGATTGTCAGTCTTCACTGGAACAATCGGTACCACACGACTAGTTCCGCAACCGCCACGAAGTTTGACCAATTTCACGCGATTCCACCGCCAAGTCCTAGTTCCACCAGGTGGATGAGGAGTACAACGACCTTGCGAAACGCCGCTGTGGGAAAGAGTCTGGACTCTTGGCCAGGGCGACGAGAGAGAACCGATTAACGATTTGCTCAGACCCGCGCTTGTCACTTGAGATTGCGATGAAGGCTGTCGTTGCTTCTTCTGGCGATTGCAGATGTTGAGTCGGCGTATCAGTCGTGAGTTTGCGATAGCTGGAACAGTGAGAACATTGGGGTGCGTCCCAGTGATGTTGTCAATGCTTTGGACACGCTTGCTAGCCGCGGTATGGCTATGCTCCAGTGTCTGCATCCGGTACTTTGGGTTGGTAGACGCAATAAAAGCCGCAACGTCCACGAGGTCCGCACGGGATGCGCCAAGCTTGTGCACCAGTATGTCGAGTTCCCCACTCGTACGGTATATCTTGAATAGACTGTAGCAGGCGTGCGCAAAGTCCATGACCATTAGCACGGCCGTTGTGAAGACTGACCCGGAGTTCTGCATGCAGCTAATCGTAAAGATCGCGCTGAAGAGCTCGGGGTTGAGCGCCATGAAGAGGGGCTGCAGGTCGCCGATGTGCATCGTCACTGTCATCAGGCGCTTTTTCTGCATGACCTTGAGCGCCGGCAGTATGAGCGACACGAAGAACTGCGCCACGTATTGCTCACGATTTCCGAGCGACAGGAAGAAGTAGTAGTAGATCGGGTAGAGGAAGGAGCCTTCCGCCTGGACGGAGATGATCTGCGCCATCTCCTTCAGCTGCTGGAAGTGCCGCTTCGACTTTTGAGGCTGCGGACGAATTCGCCGTCGGTGCCACCGCAGAGCGACCCACGTCCAGAAGGAAATAAGCGACAGCCAAGGCGGCATCATGACGAGTTGAGTGAACGGGATCGGGAACGCCCAAGCCTTCGCCACGCCAAACTGCGCAGCAATGTCGAGTACGGCCACCAAAAGCGAGATACCAAGTATCGAAGTGTTGGACAGCGGAAGGACGCGTCTTGAGACAATGCTGCGCACTTCGACAAGTACACACGTCGTGTACACGACGACGGTCGCGATGCATCGCAGCGAGAAGCCCATGTTGCGCTCGATGCCTTGGCTTGGTGGTTGCAGTGGAATGCACTCAAGCAGCAGCGTCACGGCAAGACTGAACGCTGCCAATAGCAGAGTGACGACGTCGCCGACCTTTCGTTGCCAGCTGCGCTGCATCAGAGTGGTCTCTGGTGTCCGTGGTCGACTTGCAGCGAAGAAATGCTGGAGCTGGAGAAGGCGATCGATCGAGTAGGCACCATTGGCGTCAACGCTAATCGCATACCAGAGCTTAAGCAGCAAGTTCTGGGACCATGTTGCTTCTGGAGCCATCTCTGTGTTCGTCTTCATTCAACAGCAAGGCGAGTGCAGAATGCCAGAATGCCGACTCCTAGCGCTCGCAGTTCCCTTCAACGAAGAGAAGTCTGGAAGTTCGCCTCACACTTGCCCAACTTCTAACTTTAGCTGTTCGAGCTCTCCTATTGTTGGCAACGTTCCCAACAGAGTTGAAACGCACGGTTTCTTGGGGCTCAGTCCATCCAAGTCCGTAGTCACGCAACACTCTAATGAAGGCTGTTGCGTAAGGTTTAGCTAGCATCCGATGAGCGTAGTAATTGAAGCAACACTACTTCGCATCCCAGGCTCGGCACGGAGAGAAGTATCCCTTCGCATTGCACAATCGCTCATCGACACCCCCACCATGTTTAGCTTCTACTTCGACCCTCTATATAATGCATCGTGGCTTATTTGAGGTCGTCCGACCAAATGACGCATTAAACGGAGGACACCAGCGCTGTCTCTCTGTAATGCCTCGCCGTCAAATCCACAGGAAGAGCGCGCGTATGTTCAAGCTTGCGCTTATCAGCATGGTTGCTGCTCGCGCCTTTATTGTCGCTGCGACGTTGGGGCGCATAACAGCAGAAATCTAGCAAATTGCAGCACGATTGGGTCAGCTAGCACCGCGCTTCTGTGTATTGAACGTAGGAGACTTATGGCTTGGAGCGTCAGCGCGATGCGCAACGAAACATTGACGCTATATCCTCCATGAGATGTTTCGAATTTCGTTTTGACAGCGCGGAAATGTCCATACCCGGCGAGCATTCCAGCGCAAGACCAGTGGTTATTCGCTGTAAGACCACTACAACCTATCAGTTTGAGCATCTAGCTTCAGCTACGATGCCCAGGAAGAGCTCAGCTGGGGATATTGATAAGGTGATGGCACAGAAAGTCTAAGCACAAGCCGAGTTGACAGGATGGAACGAGTATTGAATCCCATGATGTGCGTACGTTGATGCCTAGAAGGCACCCCATCCCATAAACCGATCGTAAAGTGACTGAAGCACTCCGTCTATCAAATGAGAGCGCGCAATCGTGCCCGTTCTACCACCTCTACATACGTTTTTCATGACCTTTGTTCGTGACAGGCTTCAATGTTGAAAACTGCTGCTCATTCTTGGCAACTCTGTGCGAGTGCACAAGGGGTCCATCGTGGTGCCATCATGCTGTTTATGTGTTACTTGTTCACCCAGCGGAACGAGAAGCTGTAGTCGTGGCCGAAATGGTCCATGGACGACTGAAGTATCACGGCGATCCAGAGCGTGAGCATGTTCGCGACAAGCTCGCGCTTGTAGCCGAGAGCAAACGAAAGCTGCGCATCGGGAGCTAGCTGCAGTCGCCTCGAGAGCGTCGCTCGCAGCATCACGAACGACAATAGCTGTAACGCACTGAAGAGCAGCAATTTTCCTCGATATCGAAGCCAGTTGCGCGGCATTCATCGTCCGCAGCTGCGGATAGTACGCGCGGCTGGGCAGCTGGTACATGACGTGCAGGTAGCAGAAGTAGCCGACGGGGACGAGCACTTCGATGTACTCGACGAGTAACAGCGTCTCGACCACGCGCAACAGTCTCAGCGTACGGTTTACCAGTCGATCGCACTCCTCGGATGTTAGTTTGGAGATGTCGATCGAAGTAGTTGGGGCAGGGCTCTTTGCTCTGTTCGCGACCTGGTGGCTGCTTGATGAGGACGTCGGCTCACTCTCGGCGTTGATGGCAGGCTGTTGCGGCGGCAGTCTGTCATTTCGAACTGACAAGATGGGTACCACTTGAGCACTACCACAGCCGCGTTGGCGCTTAACCAGCTTGAAGAGATGCCACGGTCTTGCTCTTTCTCCCTCGGTCTCAAGACCGGCAGGTCGGATTTGTGGGACGTGGTGGCCGGGAAGGGCCCAGAATCTGGATCGAGGGGCTTCGCACAGTAACTTGTTCGGACTCACGCTTGTCAGAGGTGACAGCAGCTTATTTTGGCGCTTCTTGTCGATGGTTCTTGTGTTGCATCGGTGAGCCGGTCGCATGTGTGAACCGGCTGGAACAATTAGAACTCGATGGTGCGTCCCAGTGATGTTGTCAATGCTTTGGACACGCTTGCTAGCCGCGGTATGGCTATGCTCCAGTGTCTGCATCCGGTACTTGGGGTTGGTAGACACGATAAAGGCCGCAACGTCCACGAGGTCCGCACGGGATGCGCCAAGCTTGTGCACCAGTATGTCGAGTTCCCCACTCGTACGGTATATCTCGAACAGACTGTAGCAGGCATGCGTAAAGTCCATGGCCGTGAGCACCACCGTCGTGGCGATCGAGCCGGAATTCTGCATACATGTGACCGTGAAGAGCGCACTGAAGAGCTCGGGGTTGAGCGCCATGAAGAGCGGTTGCAAGTCACGAAGGTGCATCATCACTGCCATCAGTCGCTTCTTCTCTACGAACTTGAGCGCCGGCAGTATGAGCGACAGGAAGAACTGCGCCACGTACAGCTCGCGATCTCCGAGCAACAGGAAGAAGTAGTAGTAGATCGGATAAAAGAAGCAGCCTTCCGCCTGGGTCGCAATGGTGTGTGCCATCTTGAGGAATGGCTGGAGTCGTCGGGTCGACGTTTGCAAATGCGGGTGCCGATGCGGATGTGGATGCGGATGTTGCAGCTGCCATTGCTTAGTGAACCACGTCCAGAAGGCGATAAGCGACAGCCAAAGCGGCAACATGACGAGCTGCGTGAATGGGATCGGGAACGCCCAAGCCGCCGCCACTCCGGACAGCGCAGCGGTGTTGAAGATGGCTGCTAGGAGGGATATACCAGCAACTGACGTGTTGGAAAGCGCCAGAACGCGTCTTGGGACACAGCTGCGCGCTTCGACAAGCACGCAGGCGGTGCAAATGGACGCCGTAGCGATACACCGCAGCACGAAGCCCCAATTGTGCGCGATTCCCTGGCTTGGAGGTTGCAGTGGGATGCATTCGACCAGCAGCGTCGCGGCAAAACTGGCCATTGGCACGATACTATGTTTTTTTTATATATATATTATGACATTAGCATTGTTTAGATCATTTTTGGTCGGCTGGAACGCCGTGATGATCAGGATCGTCTCCACTTGCCGTTCACGTCGTACCCGTTGAGCGCGATCAGCACCGGCAGATAGATGAAGATGGCGTAATACGACATCGAGATGC
>JAADXZ010000682.1:0-15572 GCA_023338055.1 Phytopythium mirpurense
AAGTGATACGCAGCAGACTTGATTTTTGAATGCACATATACATATTTGGGACTCCTCTTTCGACCCGATTCGCAGATACTGCTGGCATACAGGACTTACCTATCCCTAACTGTTCTGATTGGACATATATAGCTCTAAATATCGAATTGAAGCGATTCTATTTGCTACTACGACGGTGACTCGTCCTTACTGGTTGAAATCAGCAATACAATTTTCAAGTAAGGTCGGAGCTTTGACGATATTCATCCATATTTTCCCTGTGCAGTACGACCCATACAACCTTAAGTCTTATATTGAAATGATTTTCATCAGAATTCATACAAGACCCAAGATCTAGCGTTTACCACGCATCATAAACTATTTCTATGATGACACGTAAAAAGTTTCGACGTTTTCGACGTTGTACTGCACAATATATTTCTTAAATTTCTTCTAAAATGTTAATGGTTTGTGTTCAAGTGACGTCCCATGATCGACGTCGTCAACAGTCCAGAACTCCAAGGAGAATTATTATTTGCTTTTTGCTCTTCAGCACTGTGTGACAATCTGACACAACGCTCGCGTCGCCACAGGAGAAAACAATGAACCAGTGGGGCGTCGCCGCGTGTGTCGCCGCGCTGCTCGCACTGTCCCACAACCTGCTGCTGCCTGCGTCCCCTTCCAGCGACGCCCCTCGCCTCGAGCTCACGTACTTCAACAGCACTGACACTTTAGTACGTAGAGTGGACCACACTAACGCACCATGGTTGCCATAACTTAACGGAACAAGTACAAAATCCAAGGCAGTTCATTTATTATTTTCGTATTTATCAATGCAAAGGTTGTGGATACCGGTACCGGTATCGTACAGTACTGTAGTTGGTGTTCGCATGTGGTGCTGAATGCCTAGTATCCGGATACCGTTTGTCGTCAGCGAAACCAGTGTCCGCAGTCCACCATGGAGTTCAATACATGGTGCGAATTTATTCTTCGTGTTCAAAACACGGTGTAACCATCCCAAACAAACGAATGTTCTTTTAACAAAAGTGGGCCAAAAAGAGTAACATGCGCTGCGATTGGATAACAGCTCTTTGTTTGACGCAGCTAAAGCCACCAAAAGAGGAAGCATAACGACCAATCATATATCTGCTACCTCTTGGAAGAAAGATTTATACCAATCAAAGTGCCGTTTTCCTCTTTTTGAGAGGCGATGATCATCGTTCTGGATAAAAGCGGAAACATGGAAACTTGTTGCTAATAGGGGCTTGTGATTGGTTATAACTAATGCATCCTGTGGACAAATAAAAACCCAGCATATTTCCATGGTGTTACAGATTGGCTGAAAATTATACATACATTATTAATTAGCCTTGCAGTTGTGATGGGCCCCTCATTCCGTACCCGCTCGCACCAGTGAGGACGGCAAGAGCATACTCCAGCCAACTTACTAAGCTGTCGGGCATCGGCAAGACGACGCTGGCGGTTTGATCCGTCGCCCCTCTGGATCTCCGGCAGGAGTGATTATTAATATGTAGTTCCTGTACTAAATGCAGCGTAGTTTCTGGGTACTGTGGGCGCGTTGTTGGTCTTGGGCACCTCCAGGACCTAACTCGCCGCCGGCATCTACATGAAGTAGACGAGTGATACGGCCCGTGCGAGTCCGTGTCGTACGCGCCAATGCAGATCGGCAAAGCTATTGGTACTGTAGCATTCGAGGCGGTTTCGACCGTGGAGAGTCTCGAGGCGAGAGCGAAGCGGAAGGCAGTGAATTTGCCATGTTGGCGTTGTCCACGAGGTCGGCCGCATCACGTGACACGCCGGGCGTCACGGCCGCGCTTCCAAGCAGCGGGCGTGATGTTGACGTCAAATCGCGCAGAAAACGGACATATTCAGCTTTTCGCAGCCGATCCCACACTTTGATTGGCTGGTGCGTCTGCAAAATTACAAAACTGACCTCTTGCGCAAAGGTACCTGTTGTTTGGAGCTGCTCGAGTCCCTAGTGGCACCCACCCACCCGCTGTTGCCATTCCCCAATCCGCGCAGTCTCCGCTCCGCTCCGCTCTGCCCCCGACTGCTCTATCTCTCTGTCTCTCTATTGCATCGCCCATCGCTGCCCCGCACGAGCTCCAGCGACCATGGCGGACGCGCAGACGGCTCCGATGGGTCTGACGCGGCTGATGACGAGCGGCCCGGCGGCGGGCGACGCGCCCGTGGTGCTGCTGGTGGCGGCGCTGGTGCTGGCGGCGTCGGCGCTGGCCGTGTTCCTCAACCTGCGGCGCGCGCAGACGCTGGCGGCGGCGCGCCGCGGCGGCCCTGGGCGCAAGGTGCTGACGCGCAAGCTGTCGGGCATCGGCAAGACGACGCTGGTGACGGAGGTGGCGACCAACCTGTCGATCCCCGTGAGCGTGCTGTCACTGGGCGGCGCGCTGTCGCGGGAGGAGCTGGTCGCGCGGCTGCGCGAGCGCATGCGGTCGGACGCCTTCTTCTCGCGCTTCCGCTCGCTGGTGACCGAGGTGGACGGCTGCATGGTCTTCACGGAGCTCCCCGACTTCGACCCGGCCGCCAACGTGCGCGAGCACACGCTGCGCGCGGGCGAGACGGCCATCTCGTACGTCGAGTCGCTCGTCAACACGCCGCTGGACTTTGCGCGGCCGCTGTGGGAGATGCACGTCATCTCGCCCGACCCGGCGGGCGACGAGCGCGACGCCAGCGTCGCCTGGAAGGTGCACCACTGCCTGGGCGACGGCGCCTCGCTCTCGACCGCCCTCGTCAAGCTCAGCGACCAGAACGACCACTTTGAGGCCATGCTCGCCAAGATGCAGCAGCAGCAGCAGCAGCAGCGCCACCATAAGCGCGACGGCGCGCCCGCGGCCTCCAAGTCGGCGGCGCAGAGGGCGCGCGACCTGCTGGCCGCGGCCGCGCTGCTCGGCTGGTCGCTGGCCGTGATCGCGCGCAAGCTGCTGGCGCTGGCCTTCCGCCCCGAGCCCGCCACCATGTTCAAGCTGCCGGGCCGCACGTCCAAGCGGCTGTCGTACCACGTCACGTACTCGGTCGCGGCCACCAAGGCGGTCGGCAAGCAGTTCGGCGCGACCGTCAACGACGTCATGCTCTCGGTCGTGGCCGGCGCCATGCGCCAGACCATGCGCCACGCCAACAACAAGGACGCCAACAACGAGGACGCCAACCAGGACGCCAAGGACGTGCCCGCCGGGCTCGTGGTGCGCGCCGCCATCCCCGTCGATATGCGCGCGAGCCGCGAGGTCATCCGCGCGTCGCGCAACAAGTTCTCGTCGCTCGTGATCGACTTCCCCGTGGGCGAGCGCGACCCGCTCGAGCGCCTGCGCAAGGTGCGCGCGGCCATGGGCGAGGCCAAGAACTCGCTCGAGAAGGTCTTCACGTACCTGTCGAGTCGCGTCGTGGCGGCGCTGCCGGCGCCGCTCACGCGCGCCATCGTGCACTTCAGCACGTCGCGCATCTCGGTCGCCATCTCCAACGTGCGGGGCAGCGCCTTCGACATTTCGCTCTGCGGCCGTCCGCTGCTCGGCTTCTTCGGCTTCGTGCCGCCGCCGCCGTCCGTCAACCTCGGCATCGCCATCCTCTCGGTCGGCGACAGCCTCGGACTCAACGTGCTCGTCGACCCGAGCGTCGGCATCGACGCGCAGCAGTTCCTCACCTTCGCCAAGCAAGAGTTCGACGTGCTCGAGCAGGCCGCCGCCGCCGCCCGGATCGCCGCCCAGACCGACGGCGGCCAGACCGACGGCGACAAGAAGTACAAGTAGGTAGGGAGCGAGTGCCGGGCAGGACGCGCGTGCGCCGCTCGTCCTCTCGGCTCTGTCTCGCGGTAGGAGAACGAACTATGTAACGAGGGAAAGAGCAGCCACTTACCCACCAGACACGCGTGTTCCTTGCCGCCTCGTCCTCGCCCACTCGGCCGCCCGCCCCTCGCGGCTCAGATCCAGGGCGTCCAGCCCTCGTACATGACGCAGAGGTTGTCCAGCCGCGTGGCCTCGTCGATGAGCCACGCCGCCTGCTGCTCGACCGTCAGCACCCGCGGCGCGCGCACGTCGGCGGCCGGACAGACGCCCGACAGCTTGTCCTCGATGCGCCCGAGCACCTGCAGCCCGTAGCGGCTGCGCGCCTGCGTCGGCGCCGCGTCTGCAGACGCCACCGCTCCCGACGACGGACTCTCGCCCAGACGGTCCCCCGCCGCATCTCCATCCCCATCGCCATCCGCCTCCGCCGCGCTGCCCCCGCTGGCCGAGGGCGGCCGCGTCCCGGAGGCCGACGCGTCTTGGGCGTCGTCCGGCTCTTCCAGCGGCTTGTCCTGCTCCAGCGTCGACTGGCGCGTCGACGACAGCCTGTCGGCCATCTCGGTCGCCTCAAAGAACAGCCGCAGGCTCTGCGCGACCAGCTGCTGGCCCATGGCGAGCACCGACGCAGCCTCGCCCCCGTCCGCGTCCTCGCCCGTCGCCTCTATGAGCCCGAACAGCGCGTCGGCCACCTCCATGAGCTCCACGCCCGCGTCCCCATCCGCAGCAGCGTCCGCGACCGCTGGTGCCGCCGCGCCCGTCGTGATGGCCAGGAACGACGACCGGAGCGCGGCCGGCGGGTCCGCGCCGGCCCCCGCGAGCTCGGGCGGGAGCAACGCGCCCATCCTGGCCACGAACTCGCGCGTCACGAGCTCCAGCCGCGCCAGCACGCCGCGCAACGCCGCGAAGCAGCGCTCGTGTCGGTCCAGCACGCCCTCGAGCGCGTCGATGCGCGCCACCGAGCGGATGCTGCGCAGCAGGATCCTGGCCAGCCGCTCGTTCTCGGCCAGCGTGTACCCAGCGTGTACCGTCACCGCCCGCTCTTCGGAGCCTCTCGCGGCGTCCGCGCTCGCCTGCGAGGACGGCGCCGACGTCTGACGCTTGCCGGCGCCTCCTCGGGGCTTGTCGAACGCCGCCAGCAGAGCCAGCAGGCGCTCTCCGCCGGCCCTCACGGCGCTCGCCGCGTCGAGGAGGCCCGTCTTGGAGGCGGCGCAGAGGCGCAGGAGGGACGCGCGGGCGACGGCCTCGCGGGCGGCGAGCGCGTCTCGCTGCGCCGTCCGCCGGTCGAGCTCCTGCCGCAGGCTCCTCTCGGCCTCCTCGAGCGCCGTGAGCTCCCGCCTGGCGTCCGTCCACGTGCGAGCGGCGTCCCGAGCCGCCTCGACCAGGCTCCTGCCCAGCGAGTCGACCTGCAGCTCGGTCCCTTGGCCAAGGGCCGGCGCGGCGTCCCGCATGGACGTCTCCACGATGCTGACGCCCTGCACGAGGTCGCAGAGCTCGCGCGCGTACGCCAGGAGCGCCGCGACCTTGGTGTAGCAGCCCTGGACACGCTCGTGGAGGCCCAGGCTGGCGTCCGCGCCACGCGAGCGCGTCGACAGCTGCGAGGCGACGTACTCGAGCTGCTGCGCCAGCTCGAGCACCGACGCCTCGAGGCGCGGCAGGTCGGCGGACAGCGCGTTCAGCCGAGGGACCTGGGCCGACAGCGACGCCAGCAGCTCGAGCCGCGTCGGCGCGCCTGCCAGGCCGGTCGACGCGTCCTGCGACCGCCACGACGCGTAGCGGAGGCGGCCGGCGTGCAGCTTCCGGGTCGCCGCGAGGACGAGGGCGCGCTGGTCGCGCTGCTGCGCCACCCAGTCGCGCACCCAGCACGCGCCCGCGAGGTCCGCGAGGCGCCGCACGCGGGCCGCCAGCGGATGCACCGACGAGTCCCCGGGCGTCGCCTCGGCGCCCAGTCCAGTGGCGGCCGACAGGGGTTGGCAGTCCCGCGCGCTGTGCGCCATGAACGCAGCCCACTGCTCGCGGAGGGGGCGGCCGCCGCTCTCCGGCGCGAACGGGAGCTTCCACTCGCGCGTGACGACGGTCGACAGGACTAGGTCGAGTGCTGGCCCCACGCTGTCGGAGAGGAGCGAGGCGATGCGACGTGTCACGGACGCCGCATCCTCGGTCGGCCCGCCATCCGCGTCGCCGTCGCAGCCCACCGCCCGCTTGAAGACCTGGACGACAAGCTGCAGCCACTGCGCGCACACTGCCGGCGTCTCTTGCGCGTCGGAGAACACCTCGACCGCCAGTGCATGCAGCGTCTCGCGCCACGCGACCCACCGGTCGACAACGGCCGCCGTCGCCGCCACCACGGCCTGCAGCGCGGGCCACTCCTCGCCCAGCCGCGTCTCCCACCCGGCGGCTCCGCTGTCCAAGAAGAGGCCACGGCACGCCTGGCTGTCGTGCGCCGCTGCCTCGAGAGCGCGCAGCGTCACCAGCCGCCGATCGCCAGGCGGCCGCGCACTCTCGGGGCTCAGCGCCAGCAGCAGCTGCTGCTCGTGCGCGCAGACGGCGAGCTGCTCGGCAGCCGCGACAAGCCCAACGACGCCAGCCAGCGCCGCGGCGACGCCGACGGCGCTGGGGCTCTTGTCGCTTGCCGGGCGCCCGCCGATCAGCTCCGCTGCGCGCAGCCTCTTGGCCGCCCCCTTCGGCGTCGCCACGAGCTCGAGCAGCATGGCGCAGGTCTTGGCCGTCACCAGGACGTGACGGACAGAAGGGTGCTCAGCCAGCGCAGCGCCAAGCGGACCACTCGGAGGCGGCGGCGGCGCGGCGGCTTGCAGCTCGTGGTAAGCCTCCATGGCGCTGACGATCCACGAAGCGCCCGCGAGCCTCATGATGCGCTGGCTCTGCGCGTTCGAGACCCTCATGGCCGCCACAAGGCTGCCGATTTCCTCCACGACCCGGCCAGCCTCGTCCTCCGATGGCTCGGCCAGTCCATGCAGCGCGCGTTGGCCGTACGTGCCCGAGTCGAAGCCGCAGCGAGCCTGGAAGTGCTCGAGCTGGCCCAGCACGCGGCGCGACTCTGCCAGACGCGCAGCGGACAGCGCTTCGGTCAACGCAGAGGCAGCAGCCTCGCTCTCTGTGGCATGAGCTGCGTCCGCGGCCAAGCCGCTCCGCACAGTCTCCATGGCCTGCAGCGCCCGCGACTGCCACGCGCTGTACACGTCCTCGTCGGCGTCGGAGACGTCGCGCTGGGAGCGCAAGAATTCGTCGAGCTCGTGGCGGATGTGGCCGTAGGCCATCAGACTCGGGAGTAGCGAGAGCGCCACGTCGTGGACCCCCCGGCGGAAGCGGGCGACGCTCGCGTCGACGCTCGCGCACGCCGCCTCGAGCCCGTCGGCGCTAGGAGTCGTCCCATTCGCGTGCTGCAGCCCCGAGATCGCGGCCCACACGTCCTGGAAGGAGGCTGCTTCCGCGCCCGCGAGGCAGCTTTGGTGGCGCTCGGGCGCGACCGAGCGGAACGCGATCGCACGCGCTCTCCACGCTTCGATCTGCCGGTGCCGCTCCCCGCACTCGCTGCTGAACGCGTCGAGCTTCGCCACCACCTCGTCCAGCAGCTGCCGCTTCGTCTGCTCTTCCGCCTGCTTGGCAGCCAGCGCCGGCGCTCCCTCGCGCGCTTGCGGCTCGAGGAGCGCCTGCGACGCCTCCGCCGCCGCACGCGCCTTGAGGATCGAGCGCAGCTCTCTTTGCCCGTCGAGCAAGGGCAGCAGCTGCGCTTTGGCTGCCTGCATCGCGCAGACCAACTGCCGAGCGCAGGCTGAGAACTCGGCGCCGAAAGCGGTCGTGTCTTGCCGACGCTCCTCCGCCCGGGACAGGAACAGCGACAGGTTGACGTTCACCTCGAGGCGCGCCTTGGGGTCGACGGTCTTGCCGGCGCGCCGGCTGTCCTCCGCAACCCACTCGGTCAGCGGGCTGTACACGAAGGCCTCCAGCAGCGTCAGCAGCGCCTCGCGCGAGTTGTCGCTCCGGACGACGCGCAGCGTGGCCTCGAACGCGACCCGGAACGGCCCTTCCGCGCCCGTGAGCCCCAGCGCGTCCTGCAGCATGGGCGTCAGGCGGAACGGCACGACCTCCGGTACCTTGAGCCGCTTGCCCTTGTCGAAGCACACGTTGTAGTCGATGTGGACGAGCTCGCCCGTATGGGCACGCAGCAAGATGTTGTCCAGGTGCCGGTCGCCCAGCCCCACGACGTAGCCGAGCACCGACATGACGGCCAGCGACTTGACCAGCCGCTCACTCTTGGCCCAGCTCTCCCGCAGGTCGGCGCTTCGTAGCAGCAGCTCGTGCCGGATCATGCCTCGAGGCAGCTGCCGCACGAGGTCTGCGTACACCTGCCGCAGGACGGGCAGCGGCCACTTGGCGCGCTGGGACACGTCCTGGATCCCGTGCTGCTTGAGCATGGCGTAGAACTGGACCGTCGGAGGCGGCGGCGGCGGAGGGTTCCCCGCGCCGCCGACGGCGCGGCTCGCAGCGCCCGGCGGGGACATTTGCGGGCTCCTACCGCTCACGGCGTGCTCCTGGCGCGCCGTGTAGATCTGGAAGAGCGGGATGACGTCCGGGACCATCTGGATGAGCCCCGCGTCGTTCGAGATGGGCACGACGCTGTAGTTCTGGGCGCGGAGGCCTCGGACCGCCGCCGCGCTGTCCGCCTGGAGCAGCTCGTTCACGGCGGCCAGGAACTGCATGATGCGCTCGTCCAGGCGTAGGTCCTCCTTGGCCTTGAGCAGGTACCGGTGTGTGGCGCCGTCCGAACCGACCACCTGCAGCAGCTTGGGCTTGGTCTTCGTCTTGAGCACTGACACGGACGGCAGCAGCTTGTGGATGTGCACCGCCACCTTGGCGCGGCCAGGCCCTTCCGCCGTCCCGGGCATGCTAGTGCGCGCAAACACGTCGGCGATCGCCAGGACCGCTGGCGAGATCTCCTGCAGGCTCACGCGCTCGCGCCGCCCCACCGCGCCCGCGAGCGCCTTGAGGATGGCGTCCAGCGGCTCCCAGATGGCTTGGACCCGCTGCGGCGAGAAGCTGGCTGGGTCGGCCATCCGCCCGACAGTGCACGCCTCGCGCAGGTCCGACAGCACCCGCTCGATCGCGCCGCCGTACTCGCGGAGGAAGGCCTGCTCGTGCGGAGTCAGCGCGCCGAAGCGACCGGCGCTCCCGCACGTGGCGCCCCAGACGCGCTCGAGAGACAGCAGCACCGGCTTCATGATGGCGACGAACTTACGCTCCGCGAGCTCGCGCTTCTCCTCCCGCGACAAGGACGTGTTTTTGGCGACGCGGGCCGACTCCTTCTCCAGCGTGCTGGTTCGCCGCGCCACGTCGGTCGACAGCTTGGCGAGCGCCGCGATCCACGCTTCGTCCCACAGGATGGAGATGCGCCGGAGCTCCGACACGAGCAGGCTCACGCCGTCGACGAGGCCGCCAGACACTCTCCGGACCTCCTCCAAGATGCCGGCGAGTCGAGGAGTGGGGGTAGAGGCCGCGTCAGTGGTCGCTTGGGCGCTGGCCGAGTCTACCACCGCCGGGTAGACCAGGAGGTGAGGGTACGCGCTCGCCAAGCGCTGCAACATCAAGCAGACAATGGACGACACGGTCGCGTCAGGGTGGCCAGCGCGGGCGATTAGCTGTGGCACGACGAGTCCCCACGGCGCGACTGGCCCGGCAATGAAGGTCCGCTCGATGGACGAGACCACGTCCCTCTCCGACCCGTACTTGGTCAGCAGGTGGAGCAGGCGGAGCGTCACGAGCATCACGTGCTGCTGCACACCCGATGCTGGCGTTTCGCCGCCGCCCACCCCTTGCACCTCGAGGTACGTGCCGTAGCTGTCTGCCGCCAACAAGTGGTGGCGCAGCACCCGAGAGTGAGAAGCGGCCTGCAGCGCAACCAACTTGCTGATCGCCTCTTCGTCCGCGTCCTCGCGCATCCGCTCGCGGCACAGGACACGGAGCTTGTCGGCTCGCTGCGGCACGATCGCGCCGTTCTCGAAGAGGTGGCAGTATCCGCGCACGATGGCGTCGCGGTCGGCGCTCGCTAAGGTGATCTCGCTCAGGGCCGCGCTGATCTCCAGCTCCTCGAGAGGAGTCAGGTGGACGTATCCGTTCTGCTCCACGACCTGCTCCACCGCCTTCTTCCCGAGCTCGTAGCACCAGTTGCTGTACCTAAACCACGCTTTCGGAGACGTCGGAGACACTTGGGTTGCGACTTGGAGGCATTTCTCCACCGCTGCGCTCGAGAGCCCCGCCGTGAGGTGGTCATTCACGTGGATGTCGTTGGGTCCGGCGTGGAAGTTGAGGATTGGCGCCAACATGGGCGTCAACGAGGACAAATCCTCCGGAGAAGTCGTCGCCATACCGTCGAGCGAGGTGGCCAGGCGACCAAGCGCTTGGACGATGGACGCCTTCGCATCCTCCGCGTGGTCGTCGGCCGACGAGGTCAAGCTACTGGCGCACAGGTCGGCAAGCAGACGGATGCCGTCCGCTTCGGCGCCAGTCGCAGCGAGCAGCCTCGCGCGCTCGTAGTGAATAGCAATAGGAGTCGCGATCGACGCGCGCTTGGCCGAGTCTTCTGCGTCCAAGAGCAAGCGCCGCGCGAGAGTGAAGTTCCGCTGCCTTCGCGCCAGCCTTGCGGTCCCAGCCAGGTAGGCTGCCCATAGAGGCTCGCACTGGGACGTTTCTTCTAGGCTAGGCCGAGTCAGGGCCCGGAGACGCCGCGCATAGCCACTCCACAACGCAGAGTCATGGATCGAAGGGTTCAGCGCGCTGAACGCCGGGAAGTCGGGCCGCAAGCTGCTCTGCGCGTCACCGTCGACCACTAGCCTGGCAAACGAAGCTTGTGAGACGTCTAGGAAGATGCGCTCGAGCTTCTTCTCGACGACTCGATGGGCGTTTGGAGTGCGGTAGCCGCTATGAAGCGCGAGCTGGCGGACGCTGTCTAACAGGTTGTCACGGCCATGTCCCCGTTCGATCAGAGTCAGCTCTACAGAGGGCGCTCGTGACCAATCACTGACAAACCCCCATCGCTGAACGGACTGCTGCGGGAGCGCGCCAGCCTTCTCATCGTCGCTGGTCATCGCGATCTTGGCGTGGTCTGCTTCAAAAGTGAATGCGCCCGGGCTCTCCTCCTCCGCCTCCAGTAGCTCGACCAGCTCGAGCTCTTGTGCCCAAACACGGGCGCAGGCTGCTACGCTTTGAGCGCCAGGGAACAACTTGGGACTCTCGGTAACACACGTTGCAGCGTTCGTGAAGCCGCCAACGAGATCTCGCAGCTGGGACCACCTGCGCAGCAGCAAGTAGCACCGTGCGCACTGCCGAACGCACCCTAGCACAGCTGCCAACGACATGTGGAGATGCACGTCAGGCGCTTCGAACAGGTCCAACAACGACGGCTGGCCCGCCATTGACGGACGTCTCTCGGCACGGAGAATCGGGCGCAACAGCTCCTCGTAGGCCTCCACGGCATCTTCGTAGTGCATGCTCGCCTCGTGGCGCATAGCCGCCAGCCACCCGAACAGCGAGGACTGCGATCCGTCGTCCCAGTCGGTCTTGTCGGGCCCAGCCGACCGCCGCTTGGCCAGCTCCATCGCAATCCCGCGCCCCCACTTCTGGAAGCCAATGAGACTGTCCGTATCCTTGAGGTCGCAGCAGCAGCTGCACAAGGCGAACAGCGCCGCGTCCAACTCACCTTCGACGCCTCTTAGCTCGCTGCTGACTTTGTCACACGAGCCCATACCGGCAGACGGCGACTGGAGCAGCCGTCGGAACTTACTGTAGGCGACTGAAGCGATGGCGTACAGGTGGAGCCGCCGAAGCTCCAGGGACGACGCGCCCGACGACAGCTCGGCCAGTAGCGGCCGGATCCGGTTCAGCCAGTCGTCGCACACGGCCTTGTTGGCTCGGTAGAACAGCTGCGCCTTGTACGCTTCGCTTTCCGGGTCCAGCTCTGCGTTGCCCGACGCACACGCACGGCCAATTTGCATCTCGAGCGCGCTCACAAACTCCAGCGTCATCCACTTCCCGATCCCGCGGCTTGAGGCTGATGGCAGCGACGCCCCGGTTCGAAGGAGACTGCCATTCTCTTCTGGCGAGCGGAGAGGGCGACTCGAATCTGACTTTGGTGCTGCTGCGTACGCAAGCAGCAAGCGCTCGATACTGGCAAACGTCTGTGCGGGTCCTCCGAAGTGCGTCCGCAAGCGGTTCTCCACGCACCAGCCCGCCGCCTCCCGGACGACGCTGCACAATAGCTGAGGAACGCTCTCCTTCATCGACGAGGCCTTTTCCTGGGCCTCCACCTCTCGTCGGTCGCTCAGCTGACGGCCTAGCGTTAGCCAATCTCGCTCGTCGCTTGTCGGAGACTCCAGAAGCTGGAGCACATCCTCAAAATCTGCGGCGCTGAATGGAAGTCGGCGTCGCCGTCGGCTGCGCATACCCGCGTCGTCTTCTACTCTGGACACAAGCGCATCGCTCGCCACCCGACCCAAGACTCCCCAGGCCGCGTCTTCCTTGACTTTGTGGCGCGGGTCAGTCGCGAACTCCAAAGCCCTCGTCACGAACTCGTCGGCAGACACAGCGTCACGCACTCGGTCGGCCAGCTCCTTGAGAATCAGGACGCAGCGCTCTCGAACGTCAGCGTCGAAACTCGAGGACAGCGACGAGAGTGCCGAGAAGAGCTTCGTCGCCGTGTCTCGACTCAACTCGGCTGGGATGTGTTGGACGACTTCACAAGCAAGCTTCGTGACATCTGCTGCTAGCTCGGCGGATGTGGACGTGGGGTGGTTCACTAACAGCACAGCCGCGGTGTTGATAGATGTCGACATCGCAGTGTGGGGGTCAGGGTTTGCCCACATCTGGGCTGCACAGGCTCTGGCGGCTCGGAGGAGCGAGTAGTACATCTTCACCATCAGCTGGACGTGCCGCGGCGGAGTTTGACGCGAGCAAGCATCGCGAAGATGCGCTGCAAAGGTTGTGGCAAGCTCCAGCGCTCGAGCCGCCTCGTCCTGCGTCACTGCGGCGACGTCCACATGGCGGTGCCAACGGCGACGGAGGTCTCTGGACGCTAATACGAAGCACGTCGCGCAATACGTCGCGTAGGCCCCGTCCGCTTCGTTGATGACGGATCCGCTTAGCTTCTCGAGTGAGGACAGAGCAACGACCTGGGTCAAAGACACAGACGCATCAGCCTTTCCGTTGTGTGAGAGGGTTGAGGCAAGGAACGGACCTTCATGGCTGCGAGTCCTCCGATCCGGAGGAGGTTCACGAGTAGGCTCGTCGCGTTCTTGAGACTGAATTGCTGCTGGAGTCGGAACAGGCACTCCAGCACTGACGCTGGCTTCTTTCGCGGTGAGCTCCTCTCGCCAGTAGCAGAAGAATCCGCCTCCAAGATAGCTACCACTTCGGTCGCAGGGCCTGGTATGGACACAAGGGCGGGGGAGTTGCTTGCGAGGACATCGACGACGCTCCGCATGACGGCCGCTATGGTCTCTAGAGCTGCGTCGTGGCGAGCCTCCATGGAGACGGCTCGGAGCATTAGGAACCGAACAGCGCGCATCGCAAGCGCCGAGAACGCGGTCGGGGACGACGCAGAGAGCGCGGACAGGTACTCGGCGTACTTGCCAAGGCAGAAGTCTCTGTCGGAGTCACCCACCACCACAACAAGCAGAGCTGTGAGACGCGAGGTCCGTGCCGCTGCCATGGAATCAGCACCCGAGAGCGTACGAGTCATCGTTCTGTGCACACGACGAGCATGACGCCACCGCCGCCTCGAGGACTCGCTCAAGCGGCGTGGCTCCGGGGTCCGACTGCGCGAGTGCTGTTACGTCGACAAGCAAATGCAGTAAGCGGCTGGGCTGACGCTCTGTAGGTGCCAGTTCGCACTCACCGAGCTCCGGGACGCTCTGAGCGACCATCAGGAAGCAGACCAGCAGAATACTCGTGCGAACGTTGCCGCCGTCCTCGCGCTCGCCCGCTCCTGCTGTCAGGCTAGCAATCTCCTGCGAAAACGGCCCTGCCGCGTCAGTTTCTTGACTGCAAGTCCAGAAGGCAGCGCGCCCTACCTCTGCAAAAGACGAGAGCAGCTGGAGGCTGAACACGCTGTTGTCAGCCCAGAGCTGGCCCATTCCTTGCAGCAGCACGACGATCTTCTCTCTGTCGTGCGGAGCGAGCGATGGTGTTAGCAGTGCGGCCCAGTTAGTGCGTGGCGAGTGCTTTTGCGCTACGGCTTGGTGGCGCACCGGAGGTCCGAGTCGGTCGGCGCGTTGAGCGTCCAGCCGATGAGCACGTCTGCGATGTCCACGAAGTGGGTCTGCACCTTGCTCCTACCGAGCTCACGCCACTGATCCGTCGAGGCGAGCGCGCCGCCGCAGTCGGGGGAGTTGAAGAGCGCGAGCCCCTTTACGATGCTACGCACAACGCCCTCGTCCACGGCGTGGTCGAGCAGCGTCCGCCACACCTGGACGACGCGCGTCACCGCGGCGTCGAACTCGAGGAACTCGACCGTCTTCTCGTTCCAGAGCAGAGCCGACGGGCCGGGCGCTTCCGGGGCGGCCTCCGCCCTCGGCAGGCGCCTCTCGGCCTCCCGCAGCAGCCCGCAGCTCCACTCGACGAGCCACGCCTCGTGCCCGTGCTGAATGTTCTGCGCGATCCACTCGCTGAATCTATAGCACACGCGAGTGGTTAGTGCCCCTGCATGATGCTGGTCTACAGAGAAACAAAGAAGCGGGAGCGAGGGTGCTCGTACCGGCGTGGGTTGTGGCCGGCGAGCGCCTGGAGCAGGTCGAGGACGGCCGCGCGCAGCTCTCGCGCGCCCTTGCCTGTCGCGGCCAGCAGCTCCACGAGCAGCCCGAGGTACGGCTCGTAGGTCGCATGGAGGCTCGCGGCGGTCGGCAGCGCGCGCAGGTGCTCGCCCATCTGCTGCGCGGCGCGCGCGCGCTGCTTGGCGGACGCCACGTCGCCCGACAGCAGCGTCTGCAGCGCCAGCAGCGGGTTGAACGGCGCGCCTCCGCCTCCGCCGGCGGTGGACGAACGACTGCTCTGGCCGCGCGGCGGGCGCTCGGCCTCGCCCGCGCCGGCGGGTTCGCTGCGCGTGGGTGACGCGCTGGGTCGGGGAGGAGCTCTGTGCAAGCTCATGGTGCGTGCGGGTGGGTTGGTGTCGGTGGGCCGGCGGTAAACAAGTCTCTCGAGTGGTCGGGAGGAGAGGGCCGTCAGGGCGCCGCTGGCATCCTCGTCGGGCGTCTGGCGGGCGGTCGCGGGGCGCTTCGGGGCCGCGGGGCGCGCAGGGAGGAGAGGAGGCCTCGCGGGTGCTGCTTCCCGCGCGTGGTCGTCGTCGTGGTTTGGCAGCCAAGGCCAACGAGAGGCCAGTCTCGTACATATAATTACACTGTTGGCGATTAGATGTTGCTTTCGACCAATCACATGTGACTATCGGAAAGTGCGACTACAGAAGTTGAATAATGTGATGGTGCCTCGTACATGTAATCGTAACAAAGTGTATTATATGTTGCTTTTGTCTTGATGTTTGTATCGAGCGACAAAAACTATTTTCCCCCAAAATTCAGATTGAAATTTGGTCAAAGTGAATGTCTATAATGTCAAAAAACGTTGTTCCAAGGGTGATGAAGCACTTATGCTCCCTAAAGCATCTACACATTCGGGGAGCAGAAACGTCTTGTGCTCTTGAATTGTGTATCTAGGCTTTTGTATTGGCGCGTTTTTTTGTAACTTGCATGGCCACTTTCACTCCATTGTACTGATTTCAAC